>CM042432.1:39037790-39045290 GCA_023631565.1 Gymnocephalus cernua | reverse complement strand
GTAATAAACAAAAGAAAGAGATGGTCTTAAGCCCATTTCAGTATTCAGTATTACATGAGTTCCAGTACAATATACTGTATGGCTGTAATTGCCAAACTGAACAAGACACTTTAATTAAGGAGAGATCGGTTGAAAGCGAGTGGGACACGCTTCATTGCATGCAAAGCTCATGTTGCCAGTGATTCTGAAAGAAGCATCTCAATTGTTCCAAGTGTTACCTCCAAGACCATATTCCTAATCGTTCACACCCTGTAGCTCCCGGAACGCTTTCACAACCGTGAAAATGGTCCGAATAAAAACACTTTGTTTGGCCATCGCTGTGAAGGTTCTGACCCACCAACCAGACGGTTCTGACCCACCAACCAGACGGCTCTGACCACCAACCAGACGGCTCTGACCACCAACCAGACGGCTCTGACCCACCAACCAGACGGCTCTGACCCACCAACCAGACGGTTCTGACCACCAACCAGACGGCTCTGACCACCAACCAGACGGTTCTGACCCACCAACCAGACGGTTCTGACCCACCAACCAGACGGCTCTGACCCACCAACCAGACGGTTCTGACCACCAACCAGAGGTCCGACTGTCGGCAGTAAAGCCAGTTGGACTGATCAGTCTCCCTGAGTCGGTCCAAAAAGTTCCTCAGAACTAGGGTTGGGTACTGAAACTCGGTGCCAGTAGGTCCCCGGTTCCGACGTAAACGGTAGTAACGAGACCGAATAAGAACGAAAATGTTGGTGCCTGACTTTCCACTACACTGGACAGCAGGTAACGTTAGCCTAGCGTTAGCTAGCAGCGTGATTAAACAGGTTAACATGCCGACAGGTGACGTTAAACAGTGTAAAGTGTGACTGTATATCAACAGTCTGCTCTGCAGCGCAGCAGCTGCCGACGTCGGAGACACACAGACGGTGCATTCACTGAAACTGGTAACCTACAGCCTCGCGGTGCATTCACTGAAACTGGTAACCTACAGCCTCGCGGTGCATTCACTGAAACTGGTCACCTACAGCCTCGCGGTGCATTCACTGAAACTGGTAACCTACAGCCTCGCGGTGCATTCACTGAAACTGGTCACCTACAGCCTCGCGGTGCATTCACTGAAACTGGTAACCTACAGCCTCGCGGTGCATTCACTGAAACTGGTAACCTACAGCCTCGCGGTGCATTCACTGAAACTGGTAACCTACAGCCTCGCGGTGCATTCACTGAAACTGGTAACCTAAAGCCTCGCGGTGCATTCACTGAAACTGGTAACCTACAGCCTCGCGGTGCATTCAAAGTTATTGTAAAATACCATTTTCCCATCTGGTTGTTGTTTTTGTCGTCCAACAGCAATTTACAGGTGAAATAAGTTATTGTGTATTATAAGTTATAGTTATTACATCACTATTAAATCATTTAATTTTGACCATATGGCCTTAGTAATAAACAATGTGTTAATCTTAAATGTCACCGGCTGTTGTTTAGTCGGCCGATCCTTCTTGTTTCTTCTTCTTTTAAAACTTTCTTAAAAAGTATCGGTTCAGGTACCGTTTAGGCACCGGCACCGTTTTAAAAGTACCGATTTATCACCGGTATCGAAAAAAAAAAAAACCATACCCAACCCTACTCAGAACACACCGAAGAGACGCCGACTTGAGCGTACGTTCTGCACGTGTGCGAGACGTAATACGTCTCCATAACAGCAGGCGGCGCTAATCTGGATTGTCGCCCAAAAAATGAAAACCGACAGCTGATTGGACGACCGCGTCACGTGGGTCTGGCTGCTCCCCGACCATAACGGCGACTCGTTCAGAACACGATCTCATATTCTACTAAAATATTTCACCGTGACGTGTTTCTGGAAACATGTTAAGGAGAAATCGGCCGTGCAGTTGCTGAATCTGTCTTCATCTCAGATCAACAAAGGTCAGTTTAGAAGATCTTCATCAGATTCTGAGAGGCTGTTCGTCACGCTCATCCCGCTCGTTATTTCCTGGTTAGCTCTCCACCAATCAGATTGGTCGTTGAGTCCGACTGCCCGCCCTCCGATTCAACGAGTCAAATCGTCCCAAATGAAGGCCGACGGCTCCTCCGACTGACGACGGCACGGAACACGCCGACCAGACTCGAGTCACCGACCTCGCCAGACTCGAGTCACCGACCTCGCCAGACTGTCAGACGGACGGTTATCTGGTTGGTGTGTCGGCGCCTTTAATGACCTCAACTAAGAGATCTTTGAGCAGAGCCAGACGCAGTGTTTTCTACCACCATAACCGCAGCATCACATAATTGACTTTGTTGATGGAAAAACACTTTCACATGCTGCCAAATGACTTCCAGTTCCTCCGGTCTCTGAATTAAAACCGCGTCCAAAGCGTTCTGAAGTATCTGCTCGAGCCCAAATCCCCTTTAGACCTCCTGTCATGTTTGCATGCTAAAGTAAATTATATTATATTATACAGGCATACACCACATGCCATTCAACAAAAGTAAATACATGAATGAAAACATGAATCATATCAGGTATGTATGACGTCAGTAACTATGTTTTTGTTTAAATGTAAGAGTAAATATGTATGTTTCGTTAAAAAACACACACACAACATCAAAAATGCTGATTACAAGTCTATAAATTTTCAAATTCACAGTCAAAGTCTGTCATTCTGCACAGGATGTACTTCCACTGCCGATCCCTGAAACAGAGCACAAGACAAAATGGTGTCAGCTCAACGCTCGCAGACGATCAAACTAACATGTTTCTTAAAGCGTAACTCTCGCCAAAATGCATCCTAGGGTCTTTTTGTGAACGTACGTGAGTCAAACTTTAGTTTAAAAGCATATTTAGTAAAGAAGCTCCACTTTTAAGATTCACCATATTCTTGTTTTTGGGTCAAATGTCCTTTTGAATGGGAGAGCTAGGGGCACTTTGATGCTATAGCCTCAAAATATCTATTTTTAACCACTAAGAAGACTCGACACAACATGAGACTTTGCTCCGAGTGTCTCCAGGAGCTCTACACATTAACTCAGCATTGAGAACATTGTTTGTGGACCCAGAGTTTACTAAAAAGAAAGGTTTTAACAACTCACCGTAGCTCTTGTTGTTTCCGGTCGCCGCCATCTCGGCAGTCAGAACGAGTCGATATCAGAACAAGCAGCGACAGATTTAGTATTTCCCTCGTGCTCCGGTGGAGTTAATGTGTAGAGCTCCTGGAGACACTCGGAGCAAAGTCTCATGTTGTGTCGCGACTTCTTAGTGGTTAAAAATAGATATTTTGAGTCACGTTTCCTTCGTGTCCCACGTGTCACGTTTCCTAAACCCTACCGTCGTTTTCTCGCGGTATAACACGCCAAGTGGCGTGTATGTTTATGTCCGCTGTATACAGCGTAGACATACACGTGGATAACCCAAAACGCGTACAGATAACACGCCACTTGGCTTAAGAAAGTGGGCGTGTACGTTTGTGTCCGCTGTATACAGCGTAGACATACACTTGGCTTAAGAAAGTGGGCGTGTATGTTTACGCAAAGTCATGATGTCACGTCGGTAGATTCTAGATCCAGACTGTTGCTTCACGGGATCAGAAGTTATTGGGAAACAGATGTTTGTGAGCAAACCTTAGCACGCCACTGAAGGTGGTCTGGGCGCCACGGATGAAGTAGCCATAAGAAGGGACCACCATTTCCGCCTCTTCTCTGAACTGTTCAGGAACGTCACTGGTCTTCCTGTGGAAAGCAACAAAAGTGTGTGTTATGTTTTGGCGAGTTAAGTTTAAATGTATAAACCTTTAAAAGGATAATTTGACTATTTTGGGAAATATGATTATTCGCTTTCTTGCTGAGATTTAGATGAGAAGATCGATTCCACTGTCACGTCTGTCCAGTACGCTACAGCCAGGAGACAGAGGGAACCGCCCATTTCATGTTCAGACCTCTCAATAACGCCAAGACCCGCCCTACGAAGCAGCCGATTGGCTGGGGTTAGGCATTGACCTTGAGTGGTTAAGGTTAGGATAGCCGATTGGTCGGGGGATAGGACCTGAACCAATGGGGTTACGTTACCTTGCGTAAGCATGGACGCCTGGCCAATAGGAGCGATTGAAGGGCGGGTCTTGGCGTGGTCATAGTGGGATTCATAATAACGCTGGTCGGACTAATTTTTCGGGTTATTGAGAGGTCGGAGAAATGACACGGCACTGGAGGCAGTTAGCTTAGCACAAAGTTGCATCGGCAAACAGCTAGCCTGGCTTGGTTCAAAGGGGGAACAATAAACTGACTTATCAAACATGTTATATCTTGTTTGTTTACTCTTTACAAAAATGGAAGTGTATGTTTTAAGCGTGGTTATGTGCGGGATGATTAAGGAGCAGTGACTTCCGGGAGTCTCCGCTAGCAAACTCAAGGCTAAGAAATAGTCTGGCACATCATCTCTGTAACACCAGAAAGTTAATTTAACTCAATTTAAACTTCCGTTTGTGTACGAGCTAAACGTGTATCTCTGTGTTAATGAGTGAGCTGCTGGTCTGCAGGGTAGCTGTTAACCCCCCTTCGAGGCTTTTACAAGCTAAGCTAACCAGTGTTAGCCAATTCTTTTCCAATGAAAGTAGTTGGCACGAGCTCCAAAAATTGCTAAAAGTCGCCATATGATGTCATACGCTCATGTGTATATTGGTGACATCATCATGTATCATTTTCAAAAAACTTAGTGGTTGTGAAAGTTGTCAACGTCGCTAAATCTAACGAGAAAGTCGCCAAATTGGCAACATTAAAGCTAACCGTCCACTGGTTTACCAAACAGACAGTAAGGTATGGTATCAATCTTCATATCTACTGCAGCTCTTGAGATAAAAAGGGAATAAGCATATTTCCCAAAATGTTGGAACTACTACTTTAATGTAGAGAACGTACATGCAGGAGTAGGGACAGCGGCGTTTGTAATAGCAGCAGTAGAACTGCCATTCCCGGTCAAGAACAGACTCAAAGTACTTGCTTTGTACTCCTGCTACCAGGCCGTTGCGAGTGCATGTTGAAGTCCTGCAAAGACAAATGACAATCATTCAGTTATATAAAAAAACAATAATTAAATTAACCCCTTTTAAAAATGCCTATATCAGAAACATGGGTTTCGTTTTAACCAAATTACCACAAAAAATTCCATACACCCTATATATATATATATATATATATATATATATATATATATGCTCTTTGCAAATATAATCACTTTGAAATGGTTTCAAATCAGCAGGGTAACAGTGTGACTCTTTGCCCTTAATATCCTCATTCATTTCCATGACCCAACACAGCACAGAGAATATACTATGTTGAGTGACCCAGAGACCCAAGAAAAAATGCGTCTATGAAGTATAAATACTTATTGTTATGAAGTATAAATACTGGTTTGTTGACGTTGCAATTGTTATGGCCCATACACTTTGCTGTCACCACAACCTGCACAATGTGTGACATTTGTCATGGTAACATGGGCACAGCCATCAGCCATTTTGCCAGTGGGGGTAGTTTTCCTGCAGGGTAATGTCCTAACTGGTGTAATTCAAACAGACAGCTACGATAAAGAGAGGCGGGAGGCGTGGCAGGGGTAGACTTCACAGGATGACTTTAAATCAAGGGGCTGGGTGCAGTCGAGCTTAACTTGAAATCAATCTGAAGAACACACAAAGAAAATGCACTTCAGCCTAGAATAAGTAATCTGAAGCAGATATAGTCGGCGATGTGTTTACTTGTGTGATTCAAGCTGCTGTTTACATGGTGCTGCCAGGCTACAATTATCCCTTAAAGTCTGATCCAAGTCCTTTAATTAAATCAAGCTTTCCTTGCAGTCAGTTCAACGTTGGTGGACCGTGTTAACCCTCCTGTTGTCCTGACTTTTAAAAAGTTTCCATATCAGAAATTTGGGTTTCTTTCCACCAAATTGTGAAAGAAACTAACGTGGATGGTTCCATACAACCATTACTCTTCACAGGTAAAATAAACTTTTATTGAATTTGGGTGTTTTATTTAATTTTATAGCATTTGAAAAAAACAACTAATTACAAATAAATTAATTAATTAATTAATTTCAAAAGAAAGTTGACAAAAAAGTGACAAAAATGTTGGGAAAAAATCGACAAACAAAAAAGTTTAAAAGAAAATCGCTGAAAAAAAATTGACAAAAACGCCGAAAACGATCGCTGAAAAAAAAAATGACAAAAAAGAAATAGTGACAAAAAAACCTGGAAAAAAACATTGGGGAAAGTGACAAGTGTCAGAAAACAACAAAAAGGTTGAAAAAAAGGTTTTCATTTAAAAACATTTACCCAAAAAAAACAAAAGTTGCGTGGTCGACGGGAAGACGACACAAGAGTTAATGTAAGATTGTGAATAACCAGGAAAACGCTCTAACATGTGGTCCATAAAATCCAGTGTGATGTCTCTGCAGCGCCGCTGGACATTGGCCTGTTGGAGGAATGTTGTTACGATTCCCAGGAGGAAGTCGCGTTCCCAGGAACTGTCAGTGGAAGACTCGTTTTGCTGGCCAGGGAGCGATAATGTTTGGATTAGCGTATAGCAGGCATAATGGCGGCGCCATCCAGTGTGAGCTTCATTTTTCTCTCTTCAGAAACCTATTGTGATTTACAAGACTACATCCATATTTCAAACAGCCTATGGATTTAAATCTGTAAAGTAGCCGATAAACGTCCACCTTACTGCACACTTGGCGAAGGGCTTTTTAAACGACCCAAGACATCCTCTGGTTGCAGCTGAGTTCGACAACGAGAGAAAGAGAGCTGCAAACAGACAAGACAGCCGAAGAAATGAAGAGAGAGAGAGAGAGAGAGAGAGAGAGAGAGAGAGAGAGGGGGAATGACACGTAGCAAAGGGCCGCAGGTCGGAGTCGAACCCACGGCCTGCTGCGTCAAGGAGTAAACCTCTATATATGGGCGCCCGCTCCACCAACTGAGCTACCCGGGCGCCCCTGACCCCTTCCTGTGAACGAAGCTCTGCATATAACACAGGGAGGCAGTGGCTCAGTCCGTAGGGAGTTGGGTTGGGAACCGGAGGGTCGCTGGTTCAAGTACGGAGGTGGACTGGTAGCTAGGGCATTGCCAAGGTGCTCTTGAGCAAGGCACCGAACCCCCCCCCAAACTGCTCAGGGCTCCTGTTCTGCAGTCGCAGCACGTGTGTGTGTGTGTATATATATATATATATATATATATATATAGTGTGTAATAACAAACAGAGTGTGAAATTTTAATTTCCCCATTGGGGATCAATAAACAGTATAAATTATTATTATTATTAAATGTACCAAACTCACACAGTAAAGTACAAAACATTCCTCAGTCTAGTCTAGTCATTCTAGTCTAGTCATGTTGTTTCATTTTTTTCTCCACAACCATCTGGCGACCACCAAAAATGATCTTGCGACCCCCTTGGGGTCCTGACCCCCAGGTTGAGCTCCACTGCTCTAGATGAGAACTTCCATTCCAACAACACGGTGGTGGTTTC
>CM042432.1:39030290-39032790 GCA_023631565.1 Gymnocephalus cernua | reverse complement strand
AGGATAGAGAGGGTTTGTGGTCAGAAGGTAGGATGGAAGGAGACAGGATAGAGAGGGTTAGTGGTCAGAAGGTAGGATGGAAGGAGACAGGATAGAGAGGGTTAGTGATCAGAAGGTAGGATGGAAGGAGACAGGATAGAGAGGGTTAGTGGTCAGAAGGTAGGATGGAAGGAGACAGGATAGAGAGGGTTTGTGGTCAGAAGGTAGGATGGAAGGAGACAGGATAGAGAGGGTTTGTGGTCAGAAGGTAGGATGGAAGGAGACAGGATAGAGAGGGTTAGTGGTCAGAAGGTAGGATGGAAGGAGACAGGATAGAGAGGGTTTGTGGTCAGAAGGTAGGATGGAAGGAGACAGGATAGAGAGAGTTAGTGGTCAGAAGGTAGGATGGAAGGAGACAGGATAGAGAGGGTTTGTGGTCAGAAGGTAGGATGGAAGGAGACAGGATAGAGAGAGTTAGTGGTCAGAAGGTAGGATGGAAGGAGACAGGATAGAGAGGGTTAGTGGTCAGAAGGTAGGATGGAAGGAGACAGGATAGAGAGGGTTAGTGATCAGAAGGTAGGATGGAAGGAGACAGGATAGAGAGGGTTAGTGGTCAGAAGGTAGGATGGAAGGAGACAGGATAGAGAGGGTTAGTGGTCAGAAGGTAGGATGGAAGGAGACAGGATAGAGAGGGTTTGTGGTCAGAAGGTAGGATGGAAGGAGACAGGATAGAGAGGGTTAGTGGTCAGAAGGTAGGATGGAAGGAGACAGGATAGAGAGGGTTAGTGGTCAGAAGGTAGGATGGAAGGAGACAGGATAGAGAGGGTTTGTGGTCAGAAGGTAGGATGGAAGGAGACAGGATAGAGAGGGTTTGTGGTCAGAAGGTAGGATGGAAGGAGACAGGATAGAGAGGGTTAGTGGTCAGAAGGTAGGATGGAAGGAGACAGGATAGAGAGGGTTTGTGGTCAGAAGGTAGGATGGAAGGAGACAGGATAGAGAGAGTTAGTGGTCAGAAGGTAGGATGGAAGGAGACAGGATAGAGAGGGTTTGTGGTCAGAAGGTAGGATGGAAGGAGACAGGATAGAGAGGGTTAGTGGTCAGAAGGTAGGATGGAAGGAGACAGGATAGAGAGGGTTAGTGGTCAGAAGGTAGGATGGAAGGAGACAGGATAGAGAGGGTTTGTGGTCAGAAGGTAGGATGGAAGGAGACAGGATAGAGAGGGTTAGCGGTCAGAAGGTAGGATGGAAGGAGACAGGATAGAGAGGGTTAGTGCTCAGAAGGTAGGATGGAAGGAGACAGGATAGAGAGGGTTAGTGGTCAGAAGGTAGGATGGAAGGAGACAGGATAGAGAGGGTTAGTGGTCAGAAGGTAGGATGGAAGGAGACAGGATAGAGAGGGTTAGTGGTCAGAAGGTAGGATGGAAGGAGACAGGATAGAGAGAGTTAGTGGTCAGAAGGTAGGATGGAAGGAGACAGGATAGAGAGAGTTAGTGGTCAGAAGGTAGGATGGAAGGAGACAGGATAGAGAGAGTTAGTGGTCAGAAGGTAGGATGGAAGGAGACAGGATAGAGAGAGTTAGTGGTCAGAAGGTAGGATGGAAGGAGACAGGATAGAGAGGGTTAGTGGTCAGAAGGTAGGATGGAAGGAGACAGGATAGAGAGGGTTTGTGGTCAGAAGGTAGGATGGAAGGAGACAGGATAGAGAGGGTTAGTGGTCAGAAGGTAGGATGGAAGGAGACAGGATAGAGAGGGTTAGTGATCAGAAGGTAGGATGGAAGGAGACAGGATAGAGAGGGTTAGTGGTCAGAAGGTAGGATGGAAGGAGACAGGATAGAGAGGGTTTGTGGTCAGAAGGTAGGATGGAAGGAGACAGGATAGAGAGGGTTTGTGGTCAGAAGGTAGGATGGAAGGAGACAGGATAGAGAGGGTTAGTGGTCAGAAGGTAGGATGGAAGGAGACAGGATAGAGAGGGTTTGTGGTCAGAAGGTAGGATGGAAGGAGACAGGATAGAGAGAGTTAGTGGTCAGAAGGTAGGATGGAAGGAGACAGGATAGAGAGGGTTTGTGGTCAGAAGGTAGGATGGAAGGAGACAGGATAGAGAGAGTTAGTGGTCAGAAGGTAGGATGGAAGGAGACAGGATAGAGAGGGTTAGTGGTCAGAAGGTAGGATGGAAGGAGACAGGATAGAGAGGGTTAGTGATCAGAAGGTAGGATGGAAGGAGACAGGATAGAGAGGGTTAGTGGTCAGAAGGTAGGATGGAAGGAGACAGGATAGAGAGGGTTAGTGGTCAGAAGGTAGGATGGAAGGAGACAGGATAGAGAGGGTTTGGGGTCAGAAGGTAGGATGGAAGGAGACAGGATAGAGAGGGTTAGTGGTCAGAAGGTAGGATGGAAGGAGACAGGATAGAGAGGGTTAGTGGTCAGAAGGTAGGATGGAAGGAGACAGGATAGAGAGAGTTAGTGGTCAGAAGGTAGGATGGAAGGAGACAGGATAGAGAGGGTTAGTGGTCAGAAGGTAGGATGG
>CM042432.1:38970290-39022790 GCA_023631565.1 Gymnocephalus cernua | reverse complement strand
TGATTTATGATTGAGACATAAAGTCAAAAAAGCCATAGCTGCATTATGGGATATGTAGACTCAAGTCTTTACGCAGTTTGAGCCCCACCAGGGACTAATAGTCAGGATATATTGCTGGTCTTGTTGCTGGCAGGTTTCTGCCCCCCCCCCCCCCCCCCCCCCCACCCTACAGCTTCAGAATAGATATCTGGCAGCTCCTATGTTTACTTGTGTCTGACTCCTCTCTCGGTCAGACAATCCAGATTAGCGCCGCCTGTTGTTATGGAGACGTATTACGTCTCGCGCACGTGCAGAACGTACGCTCAAGTCGGCGTCTCTTCGGTGTGTTCTGAGGAACGTTTTGGACCGACTCGGGGAGACTGATCAGTCCGACTGGCTTTACTGCCGCCGGTCGGCCGTCTGGTCGGTGGGTCAGAGCCTTTAGACTCTAATTATAAATGAATAGCCTGAAACTTCCAAAAACAGAACTATCTCTGGTATTCAGGGTTATGCGACTGCCACTGTGAGGATGTCAAAGGGTCGCCAGCATGGCCCATTTACTTAAAAGACCTTTGCTGTTTAATAGTGCTTCACTGATGAAATTAAGGGGCCAGCCAAAAGGCCACCATAACAACGTCTACAAAACAAATCACTTTGCTTCAGGCTGTAACCTCATTAGAACAATGCATTGTGGTTGCTCGGAGGTTGCGTCTGAGCCACGGCTGGCGAGGCAGAGATAAGCCTCACTGACAGTAGTGATAACGGGAGAGCAGGAACGATTGCCCAGAAAATAATAACGCCCCGAGTAACTCAAGCGGAAGATACCCTGTTCTCATTTATTTTACTATACAGATGCCAAAACTAGCCCCTGCTGTGGCTTTAAGGATATCTGGTCGAAATGTCTGACTGGTCGTAAAATCAACGAGAGCAAGGTGCACGTATTCATTTCATTTTCTTTAACCCTCCCGATGTTTTTGTCACTTTTTTTGTGCTTTTTTTGACATTTTTGTTGTTTTTTTCGACATTTTTTAAGCTTTTTCTGTCATTTTTGTCACTTTTTTCAACGTTCTTTTATCAATTATTTTTTTTTAATGCTATAAAATTGAATAACACACCCAAAATTCAATGAAAGTAGTGAACTGATCATTCATTTTACTTGTAAAGAGCGTCATATGGAACCATCCATGACATTTGTTTTGGACATTTTGGTTGATAGAAACCCAAATTCCTTAAGATTATTTTTTTTGGGGGGGGCTTTTCCCTTCATTTGAAAGTGGACAGACATGAAAGGGGGAGAGAGATGGAGGAGCCAGAGGTCGCCCCAGAAACACAAATTTCTAATGTAGAAACGTTTAGAAAATGGGTCAGATTTGACCCGAGGACAACAGGAGGATTAAAGGGATACGCCACCGTTTGTTGAACTAGGGCTCATCACGGTCTCCCCTAGCTGTAGATAGGTGGGGTCTCCTCTAGCTGTAGATAGGTGGGGTCTCCTCTAGCTGTAGATAGGTGGGGTCTCCTCTAGATGTAGATAGGTGGGGTCTCCTCTAGCTGTAGGTAGGTGGGGTCTCCTCTAGCTGTAGATAGGTGGGGTCTCCTCTAGCTGTAGATAGGTGGGGTCTCCTCTAGCTGTAGGTAGGTGGGGTCTCCTCTAGCTGTAGATAGGTGGGGTCTCCTCTAGCTGTAGATAGGGGGGGTCTCCTCTAGCTGTAGATAGGTGAGGTCTCCTCTAGCTGTAGATAGGTGGGGTCTCCTCTAGCTGTAGATAGGTGGGGTCTCCTCTAGCTGTAGATAGGTGGGGTCTCCTCTAGCTGTAGATAGGTGGGGTCTCCTCTAGCTGTAGATAGGTGGGGTCTCCTCTAGCTGTAGATAGGTGGGGTCTCCTCTAGCTGTAGATAGGTGGGGTCTCCTCTAGCTGTAGATAGGTGGGGTCTCCTCTAGCTGTAGATAGGTGGGATCTCCTCTAGCTGTAGATAGGTGGGGTCTCCTCTAGCTGTAGATAGGTGGGGTCTCCTCTAGCTGTAGATAGGTGGGGTCTCCTCTAGCTGTAGATAGGTGGGGTCTCCTCTAGCTGTAGATAGGTGGGGTCTCCTCTAGCTGTAGATAGGTGGGGTCTCCTCTAGCTGTAGGTAGGTGGGGTCTCCTCTAGCTGTAGGTAGGTGGGGTCTCCTCTAGCTGTAGATAGGTGGGGTCTCCTCTAGCTGTAGATAGGTGGGGTCTCCTCTAGCTGTAGATAGGTGGGGTCTCCTCTAGCTGTAGATAGGTGGGGTCTCCTCTAGCTGTAGATAGGTGGGGTCTCCTCTAGCTGTAGATAGGTGGGGTCTCCTCTAGCTGTAGATAGGTGGGGTCTCCTCTAGCTGTAGATCAGGACAGAGGCTCGGCAATGTGCATCCACGGCACTGTGTTCATTAGAATAGCCGTGAACTTGGGCGCCTGGGTAGCTCACGTGGTAGAGCGCGCCCATGTATAGAGGTTTACTCCTTGGCGCATCGGCCGCGGCCCGTTGCTGCGTGTCGTTCCCCCTCTCTCCCCTTTCATGTCTTCATGTTGTCTGTGTTTTAATCTTGAACTTTGACCCTCTCACTGTGTGTTTACATCAAAGTTAATAAAAAGTTAATTTTGGTCGCCTAGAAAAGCATTATTTAGCGTTCTGCTAACCAAGCTAGCTAGCTAGCTTCCGCTAGTGTTAGCTGGTAACTTTTTGGTTAGATGAATGGCGCCAGTACCCGGAGGTCCGTGTTTACCCGCCAGTAAAACTCCGCTGGATAACTCCTTTCAGAAGCTTAGCACGGCACCAACTATAAACAACACTGGCGTGGCCGCGTCATCCTCCCCAGCTCCACCCTCTTGTCAAAAATGGTCACATCCAGTTGCAAAAAACAAGATGGCGACAGTTGTATTGCCAAACTGGAGGCTTTAAAGCAGCAGTCCGCAAACCAATGTGTGACGTCACGGATGCTACGTCCACTATTTGTATGTCTATGATCACAACAAAGACTAAAGCCAGCTACAACCAACCGAGCAAAAAACTCATTAATTCCCATTCATAACCCAATTAAATAAGACGTGGGGAGGAGTCTGACTGGAGGAGGTATATATGTGAAGTACTATTGCAGTAGTTTCATGTATTTATGACATTAGGCCTGTTAGGGAAGAGCAACATACTCCTGTTAACTGTATTATATTTATTGATGTGTGTATGTTATGTGTGTGTTAGATATATAGTGCTGTAGATATCAATATGTCAATATGCCTGACCTGTACAACAAATTGCCTCTCAGGGACATTAAAGTTTTCTAAGGCTACGTTCAGACTGCAGGCAAACGTGGCCCAAATCTGGTCAAGTGACCAGGTCAGACTTCTGCAGAAGTAGTGTGAACACTCAAATATTGTCCAGATCTGATTTTTTCAAATCAGATTTAGACATATTTTTATGTGAATTTATTTATTTATTTATTAGTAGTGCCTCAGAAAAGCTGAATGGAAACTGCAAAATTGCCTCTCGGGGACATTAAAGTTTTCTAAGTCTAAGACTAAAGATATAGACGCCTATACACTGAATTCTAGTAAAGAAATTATTTTGATTTCACTGTACTGCAAGAGGGCTTGTTCTGCAAAAGAAGGGAGGACCACTTATTTCCTATAATAATAATATAATAATACTCTTAACTCAGTCTCTATGCCATGTAATTGAACATCTCTATAGAAACAAGCATGGCATCTGTTATCTAATCCGCAGCAAAGAGACGTGGGCAGAAATGATCCTAAAAGGAAAATGTTGTAAGTGACACTGACTCTGCTAATGCTGTGTTGTTTTTCAGCCTCAGATGTTCATGTTATTCAAATGACTGACAGAAAACTAGAGGACGCCAGCTATCTCACTAATCCGTGAATGCATTTTCTTCCTGAGGCTCAGTTCTTCAAAGTTATCTTCAAAGGTAAGCCATGTCCAAGGTCAGTTTTATGCATTCTGTATTCACTGATAACACGTCATTTGAGCTCAGATAGACCGCAGTAGCTAATAAAAACTAGTGTACCACATGTACTGTCTTTGCTCCAAATTATCCACAATTTAATTTAAACATGCGTGAAATGTAACCATTATCAGATCCTTGTTGGTCCTGGTTTGATACATTCAATCCCCGCCCCACGCATAAACATACACGCCCACTTTCTATAGCCAAGTGGCGTGCTATCTGTACGCATTTTGAGCGCCATATACAGCGGACGGGTTGGGAAAAGAAGAAAGCTACGGTTGGATTTAGGAAAACGTGCCACGCGGGACCTGATCCCCGGTCTCCTGGGTGAAAGTCCTGTGTTGTTTCATACTACTCGCTACGGCGTCAATTCACACGCAATTGCAAGGTAATGTAAGTCAATGGAGGCCAATAAAGGAGTTGATAAACACGCTACAAAGCGAGTATGCGTCTTGATAACACGCCAACAATGGCATACGAATTGGCGTGTCACACATACGCCACTTCATGACATCAGTCTGCATTTGCATATCACACACCTACACAGCACATTAACTTCTCCACTGTGTTCGAAGAACTGGGTCAGTGAATGCTGACAGACGCCGGGACAGACGGCGGGACAAACGCCGGGACAGACGCCGGGACAGACAGACGCCGGGACAGACGCCGGGACAGACAGACGCCGGGACAGACACCGGGACAGACAGACGCCGGGACAGACGCCGGGACAGACAGACGGCGGGACAAACGCCGGGACAGACGCCGGGACAGACAGACGCCGGGACAGACGCCGGGACAGACAGAAGCTGGGACAGACGCCGGGACAGAAGCCGGGACAGACAGAAGCCGGGACAGACAGAAGCCGGGACAGACGCCGGGACAGACGCTGGGACAGACAGACGCCGGGACAGACGCCGGGACAGACAGACGCTGGGACAGACGGCGAGACAGACGCCGGGACAGACACCGGGACAGACAGACGCCGGGACAGACAGATGCCGGGACAGACGCCGGGACAGACAGACGCTGGGACAGACAGACGCCGGGACAGACAGATGCCGGGACAGACGCCGGGACAGACAGACGCTGGGACAGACAGACGCCGGGACAGACAGATGCCGGGACAGACGCCGGGACAGACAGACGCTGGGACAGACAGACGCCGGGACAGACACCGGGACAGACAGACGCCGGGACAGACAGATGCCGGGACAGACACCGGGACAGACAGATGCCGGGACAGACGCCGGGACAGACAGACGCTGGGACAGACAGACGCTGGGACAGACACCGGGACAGACAGACGCCGGGACAGACAGATGCCGGGACAGACGCTGGGACAGACAGACGCCGGGACAGACAGATGCCGGGACAGACACCGGGACAGACAGACGCCGGGACAGACAGATGCCGGGACAGACGCCGGGACAGACAGACGCCGGGACAGACAGACGCCGGGACAGACAGATGCCGGGACAGACACCGGGACAGACAGACGCCGGGACAGACAGATGCCGGGACAGACGCCGGGACAGACAGACGCCGGGACAGACAGACGCCGGGACAGACAGACGCCGGGACAGACAGACGCCGGGACAGACAGATGCCGGGACAGACGCCGGGACAGACAGACGCTGGGACAGACGGCGAGACAGACGCCGGGACAGACAGACGCCGGGACAGACAGACGCCGGGACAGACAGACGCCACCGTAAATTGGTGCATAAAGTGTATCAGAATAAAGGAAATGAATGATACTCTTTTGATACTCAAAACTTCCCTGGGGGAGGACACCCAGACCCCCCACTATGATATGCCATGCCCCACCCTCCCCCAAATGCAGATTCTGGCAAATATTTATATACAGTACAGTATATGCACTACAATACATTAGACTACACCACTGACTCCAGATACACAGTAAAGACGTGTTTGGTGCATTTCAGTGATCACACATTGCAAATTATTTGTTCCAGTGAATTTTAAAAAGAGAGCACTGTGAATATTATAAGACGGTTATATAACGCTGTCAGACAGCAGCATATAATCAGCTGGGATGAGTGTGCAGGCGTCACCTTGTCTTCACCGACGCTGTTTTCTGACAGCCTTGCACGTACTCTCCTTCAACCCTCTACTCATCAAACCCAAAAACTGTTCAGATTCTGGGTTACTGTTCAAATCTAGCCCGCAGAATGAAAGGCAACTTTGGGAACATTTAACAAGTTCATACACAATAAAAGATTAATTAATTTTGTTGCCAAACTTATGAGTGGGTTCGAGGCCCTGACCCACCAACCAGACGGCTCTGACCCACCAACCAGACGGCTCTGACCCACCAACCAGACGGCTCTGACCCACCAACCAGACGGCTCTGACCCACCAACCAGACGGTTCTGACCCACCAACCAGACGGTTCTGACCACCAACCAGACGGCTCTGACCACCAACCAGACGGCTCTGACCACCAACCAGACGGTTCTGACCCACCAACCAGACGGCTCTGACCACCAACCAGACGGCTCTGACCACCAACCAGACGGCTCTGACCACCAACCAGACGGTTCTGACCACCAACCAGACGGCTCTGACCACCAACCAGACGGCTCTGACCACCAACCAGACGGTTCTGACCCACCAACCAGACGGTTCTGACCACCAACCAGACGGCTCTGACCACCAACCAGACGGTTCTGACCACCAACCAGACGGCTCTGACCACCAACCAGACGGTTCTGACCCACCAACCAGACGGTTCTGACCACCAACCAGACGGCTCTGACCACCAACCAGACGGCTCTGACCACCAACCAGACGGTTCTGACCACCAACCAGACGGCTCTGACCACCAACCAGACGGCTCTGACCACCAACCAGACGGCTCTGACCACCAACCAGACGGCTCTGACCACCAACCAGACTGCTCTGACCACCAACCAGACGGTTCTGACCACCAACGAGACGGCTCTGACCACCAACCAGACGGTTCTGACCACCAACCAGACGGCTTTGACCACCAACCAGACGGCCGACCGGCGGCAGTAAAGCCCTAAACCCTAATTTAATTAATTAAGTATTTGATGGAACTACCCTGTCAGTTTGCCTTTCTTCAGGGCTGCTGGTGGCTGGATTTGTTTTACCTACTGGCTGAACTGAGCTAGTTGTTTCTAGGCATTAAAGGTATAATGGAGGATTTTGCGAATTCTAGAAAAGAACCGCCCTCTCCACTTTTTGAAAAAATGCTCCCGAGAGGGAACGCCTATTAAACGTGTGTACGAGAGAGCGTGCACGAGCCTGGTTCTCCTCGTGCACGCTCTGTTTACAAGTTGCTGTCGGCATGGCTCTACAAGCTGAGCGGGGGGGCAGTGGTCGGAGGCCTTTATATACCGTCTGTAGTCGGAGGCTTTTATATACCGTCTATGGTCGGAGGCCTTTATATACCGTCTATGGTCGGAGGCTTTTATATACCGTCTATGGTCGGAGGCTTTATATACCGTCTATGGTCGGAGGCCTTTATATACCGTCTATGGTCGGAGGCTTTATATACCGTCTATGGTCGGAGGCTTTTATATACCGTCTATGGTCGGAGGCCTTTATATACCGTCTATGGTCGGAGGCCTTTATATACCGTCTATGGTCGGAGGCTTTTATATACCGTCTATGGTCGGAGGCCTTTATATACCGTCTATGGTCGGAGGCCTTTATATACCGTCTATGGTCGGAGGCTTTATATACCGTCTATGGTCGGAGGCTTTTATATACCGTCTATGGTCGGAGGCTTTTATATACCGTCTATGGTCGGAGGCTTTTATATACCGTCTATGGTCGGAGGCTTTTATATACCGTCTATGGTCGGAGGCCTTTATATACCGTCTATGGTCGGAGGCTTTTATATACCGTCTATGGTCGGAGGCTTTATATACCGTCTATGGTCGGAGGCTTTTATATACCGTCTATGGTCGGAGGCTTTTATATACCGTCTATGGTCGGAGGCTTTATATACCGTCTATGGTCGGAGGCCTTTATATACCGTCTATGGTCGGAGGCTTTTATATACCGTCTATGGTCGGAGGCTTTATATACCGTCTATGGTCGGAGGCCTTTATATACCGTCTATGGTCGGAGGCCTTTATATACCGTCTATGGTCGGAGGCCTTTATATACCGTCTATGGTCGGAGGCTTTTATATACCGTCTATGGTCGGAGGCTTTTATATACCGTCTATGGTCGGAGGCTTTTATATACCGTCTATGGTCGGAGGCTTTTATATACCGTCTATGGTCGGAGGCTTTATATACCGTCTATGGTCGGAGGCTTTTATATACCGTCTATGGTCGGAGGCCTTTATATACCGTCTATGGTCGGAGGCTTTATATACCGTCTATGGTCGGAGGCTTTTATATACCGTCTATGGTCGGAGGCCTTTATATACCGTCTATGGTCGGAGGCCTTTATATACCGTCTATGGTCGGAGGCTTTTATATACCGTCTATGGTCGGAGGCTTTTATATACCGTCTATGGTCGGAGGCTTTTATATACCGTCTATGGTCGGAGGCTTTTATATACCGTCTATGGTCGGAGGCCTTTATATACCGTCTATGGTCGGAGGCCTTTATATACCGTCTATGGTCGGAGGCTTTTATATACCGTCTATGGTCGGAGGCTTTTATATACCGTCTATGGTCGGAGGCCTTTATATACCGTCTATGGTCGGAGGCTTTATATACCGTCTATGGTCGGAGGCTTTATATACCGTCTATGGTCGGAGGCTTTTATATACCGTCTATGGTCGGAGGCTTTTATATACCGTCTATGGTCGGAGGCCTTTATATACCGTCTATGGTCGGAGGCCTTTATATACCGTCTATGGTCGGAGGCTTTTATATACCGTCTATGGTCGGAGGCTTTTATATACCGTCTATGGTCGGAGGCTTTATATACCGTCTATGGTCGGAGGCTTTTATATACCGTCTATGGTCGGAGGCCTTTATATACCGTCTATGGTCGGAGGCTTTTATATACCGTCTATGGTCGGAGGCCTTTATATACCGTCTATGGTCGGAGGCTTTTATATACCGTCTATGGTCGGAGGCTTTTATATACCGTCTATGGTCGGAGGCTTTTATATACCGTCTATGGTCGGAGGCTTTATATACCGTCTATGGTCGGAGGCTTTTATATACCGTCTATGGTCGGAGGCCTTTATATACCGTCTATGGTCGGAGGCTTTTATATACCGTCTATGGTCGGAGGCTTTTATATACCGTCTATGGTCGGAGGCCTTTATATACCGTCTATGGTCGGAGGCTTTTATATACCGTCTATGGTCGGAGGCCTTTATATACCGTCTATGGTCGGAGGCTTTTATATACCGTCTATGGTCGGAGGCTTTTATATACCGTCTATGGTCGGAGGCCTTTATATACCGTCTATGGTCGGAGGCTTTATATACCGTCTATGGTCGGAGGCTTTTATATACCGTCTATGGTCGGAGGCTTTATATACCGTCTATGGTCGGAGGCTTTTATATACCGTCTATGGTCGGAGGCTTTTATATACCGTCTATGGTCGGAGGCTTTTATATACCGTCTATGGTCGGAGGCCTTTATATACCGTCTATGGTCGGAGGCCTTTATATACCGTCTATGGTCGGAGGCCTTTATATACCGTCTATGGTCGGAGGCTTTTATATACCGTCTATGGTCGGAGGCTTTTATATACCGTCTATGGTCGGAGGCTTTTATATACCGTCTATGGTCGGAGGCTTTTATATACCGTCTATGGTCGGAGGCTTTTATATACCGTCTATGGTCGGAGGCCTTTATATACCGTCTATGGTCGGAGGCTTTTATATACCGTCTATGGTCGGAGGCCTTTATATACCGTCTATGGTCGGAGGCTTTTATATACCGTCTATGGTCGGAGGCTTTATATACCGTCTATGGTCGGAGGCCTTTATATACCGTCTATGGTCGGAGGCTTTTATATACCGTCTATGGTCGGAGGCCTTTATATACCGTCTATGGTCGGAGGCTTTTATATACCGTCTATGGTCGGAGGCTTTTATATACCGTCTATGGTCGGAGGCTTTTATATACCGTCTATGGTCGGAGGCTTTTATATACCGTCTATGGTCGGAGGCTTTTATATACCGTCTATGGTCGGAGGCTTTTATATACCGTCTATGGTCGGAGGCCTTTATATACCGTCTATGGTCGGAGGCCTTTATATACCGTCTATGGTCGGAGGCCTTTATATACCGTCTATGGTCGGAGGCTTTTATATACCGTCTATGGTCGGAGGCTTTATATACCGTCTATGGTCGGAGGCCTTTATATACCGTCTATGGTCGGAGGCCTTTATATACCGTCTATGGTCGGAGGCTTTTATATACCGTCTATGGTCGGAGGCCTTTATATACCGTCTATGGTCGGAGGCTTTTATATACCGTCTATGGTCGGAGGCTTTTATATACCGTCTATGGTCGGAGGCTTTATATACCGTCTATGGTCGGAGGCTTTTATATACCGTCTATGGTCGGAGGCTTTTATATACCGTCTATGGTCGGAGGCTTTTATATACCGTCTATGGTCGGAGGCTTTTATATACCGTCTATGGTCGGAGGCTTTTATATACCGTCTATGGTCGGAGGCCTTTATATACCGTCTATGGTCGGAGGCTTTTATATACCGTCTATGGTCGGAGGCCTTTATATACCGTCTATGGTCGGAGGCTTTTATATACCGTCTATGGTCGGAGGCTTTATATACCGTCTATGGTCGGAGGCCTTTATATACCGTCTATGGTCGGAGGCTTTTATATACCGTCTATGGTCGGAGGCCTTTATATACCGTCTATGGTCGGAGGCTTTTATATACCGTCTATGGTCGGAGGCTTTATATACCGTCTATGGTCGGAGGCCTTTATATACCGTCTATGGTCGGAGGCTTTTATATACCGTCTATGGTCGGAGGCTTTTATATACCGTCTATGGTCGGAGGCCTTTATATACCGTCTATGGTCGGAGGCTTTTATATACCGTCTATGGTCGGAGGCTTTTATATACCGTCTATGGTCGGAGGCTTTTATATACCGTCTATGGTCGGAGGCTTTATATACCGTCTATGGTCGGAGGCTTTTATATACCGTCTATGGTCGGAGGCCTTTATATACCGTCTATGGTCGGAGGCCTTTATATACCGTCTATGGTCGGAGGCCTTTATATACCGTCTATGGTCGGAGGCTTTTATATACCGTCTATGGTCGGAGGCTTTTATATACCGTCTATGGTCGGAGGCTTTTATATACCGTCTATGGTCGGAGGCTTTTATATACCGTCTATGGTCGGAGGCTTTATATACCGTCTATGGTCGGAGGCTTTTATATACCGTCTATGGTCGGAGGCCTTTATATACCGTCTATGGTCGGAGGCTTTATATACCGTCTATGGTCGGAGGCTTTTATATACCGTCTATGGTCGGAGGCCTTTATATACCGTCTATGGTCGGAGGCTTTATATACCGTCTATGGTCGGAGGCCTTTATATACCGTCTATGGTCGGAGGCTTTTATATACCGTCTATGGTCGGAGGCCTTTATATACCGTCTATGGTCGGAGGCTTTTATATACCGTCTATGGTCGGAGGCTTTTATATACCGTCTATGGTCGGAGGCTTTTATATACCGTCTATGGTCGGAGGCTTTTATATACCGTCTATGGTCGGAGGCCTTTATATACCGTCTATGGTCGGAGGCTTTTATATACCGTCTATGGTCGGAGGCTTTTATATACCGTCTATGGTCGGAGGCTTTTATATACCGTCTATGGTCGGAGGCTTTATATACCGTCTATGGTCGGAGGCTTTTATATACCGTCTATGGTCGGAGGCTTTATATACCGTCTATGGTCGGAGGCTTTATATACCGTCTATGGTCGGAGGCTTTTATATACCGTCTATGGTCGGAGGCTTTTATATACCGTCTATGGTCGGAGGCCTTTATATACCGTCTATGGTCGGAGGCTTTATATACCGTCTATGGTCGGAGGCCTTTATATACCGTCTATGGTCGGAGGCTTTTATATACCGTCTATGGTCGGAGGCTTTTATATACCGTCTATGGTCGGAGGCTTTATATACCGTCTATGGTCGGAGGCTTTTATATACCGTCTATGGTCGGAGGCCTTTATATACCGTCTATGGTCGGAGGCTTTTATATACCGTCTATGGTCGGAGGCTTTTATATACCGTCTATGGTCGGAGGCTTTTATATACCGTCTATGGTCGGAGGCCTTTATATACCGTCTATGGTCGGAGGCCTTTATATACCGTCTATGGTCGGAGGCTTTTATATACCGTCTATGGTCGGAGGCTTTTATATACCGTCTATGGTCGGAGGCTTTTATATACCGTCTATGGTCGGAGGCTTTTATATACCGTCTATGGTCGGAGGCTTTTATATACCGTCTATGGTCGGAGGCTTTTATATACCGTCTATGGTCGGAGGCCTTTATATACCGTCTATGGTCGGAGGCTTTTATATACCGTCTATGGTCGGAGGCTTTTATATACCGTCTATGGTCGGAGGCTTTTATATACCGTCTATGGTCGGAGGCTTTTATATACCGTCTATGGTCGGAGGCTTTTATATACCGTCTATGTTCGGAGGCTTTTATATACCGTCTATGGTCGGAGGCTTTTATATACCGTCTATGGTCGGAGGCTTTTATATACCGTCTATGGTCGGAGGCTTTTATATACCGTCTATGGTCGGAGGCTTTTATATACCGTCTATGGTCGGAGGCTTTTATATACCGTCTATGGTCGGAGGCTTTTATATACCGTCTATGGTCGGAGGCTTTTATATACCGTCTATGGTCGGAGGCCTTTATATACCGTCTATGGTCGGAGGCTTTTATATACCGTCTATGGTCGGAGGCCTTTATATACCGTCTATGGTCGGAGGCTTTTATATACCGTCTATGGTCGGAGGCCTTTATATACCGTCTATGGTCGGAGGCTTTGTATACCGTCTATGGTCGGAGGCTTTTATATACCGTCTATGGTCGGAGGCTTTATATACCGTCTATGGTCGGAGGCCTTTATATACCGTCTATGGTCGGAGGCTTTTATATACCGTCTATGGTCGGAGGCTTTTATATACCGTCTATGGTCGGAGGCTTTTATATACCGTCTATGGTCGGAGGCTTTTATATACCGTCTATGGTCGGAGGCTTTTATATACCGTCTATGGTCGGAGGCTTTTATATACCGTCTATGGTCGGAGGCTTTTATATACCGTCTATGGTCGGAGGCTTTTATATACCGTCTATGGTCGGAGGCTTTTATATACCGTCTATGGTCGGAGGCCGTGGCCGTCTGCTTGCTGACCTGTCACGGCACGTAAACATATCCCAGAATGATTGACAACTAGGAGGACCAATAGTCTTGATGATCCACCCGGGAAAAGAAAATCCTCCACTATACCTTTAAGCTAAGATTAGATTAGATTAAACTTTGTCATTGTGCAGAGTACAAGTACAAAGAAGGCAGTTTGCGTCCAACCAGAAGTGCAAAAAGAGCAGAAAAGTGCAACATGATATACAAGTACAGACAGTAGTATACAGCCGGTTTACAGAAGGTGGGTTAAAGTAATATAAATTCAATATAAATATGTGCAGTGTATGAGCAGTTACCTTATAAGAGCAGAATAAATATGGTTATGTAATATGAACAATGTATGAACAACATGTACAGATATGTGCAATGTAGTAGCAGTGACATTATAATAGTAGTAAGAATAATATAGATATATACAGTGTACTAACAGAATATATTATAAGAAAAACAGAGTATGGATATTCAGTATGAACCATAGACAGATATGTACAGTATGTACAGTATGTGCAGTGTGGTAACAGTACCATTGTAGTGCAAGCTAAGCTAAGCTAACTGCCTGCTGACTCCATAGTTACCATACAGATACAGAGTGGCAATCTTCTCATCTAACTCTTGTCATTATAGCCAGTAAGCACAGTTTCCAGATGTTGAACTATCCCTTTAATACATACCAGAGCAACAATCTAAGTAAAACCTGTGCGTGTGTGCATGGCCCAACACGTCTCTGTGTTGGTACGTTGAGTTGAGTAACTACTGTATGAACAACATATCAATAACCACTTTTACTGACGTCACAACGCGACAGCCCTGTTTAGTGAGAACACAGTACACATAATCAGTCAGTCGTCTGACATTTATGAACAAAGTTAATAACATTAAGTCCCTAACATATCAATTATGAATAACTATGTTTTCCATTAAGAGTATACAGTTAAATAGAGGGTTAATTTTAATGTATTTACATTTAATAACATGTAATGTGAAATGTTAATGTGAAAACAGACAGAAAGCACCAGTACATTCTAGATTCAGAAAGATTGTTTACATATTTAATATAGTCGCAATTATAACATTCATTATTAATCCATCCATTAATAATGACAAAGAATAAGCGTGGTGGAGCTGGACGGTCTCGTAATGCAGACACGAACCATATTGGTGATAATGGTGACTGAAAACAAACTCAACTCTTGCTGTGGTCACTGTATGGAAAATAATGTGACGTGAAGTTTATTGATTCTTTTTTCCACGTAACTCGGACAGCTGCTCCCCCATTTACCCTGCAGGGCATACTCTCCATCGGCACGCTGCACAGCAGACTCCACTACTTCCTACTCGGTCTCGGTCTGTCTGCTAATGACTCGTGATAGGCGGTACACAGAACTCTACTGATCAAAGGGATGTAATCTTTGGTCCATTATGTTGTAAATAAAGAAGTCATACAGTTTAAACTTTGACCATACCAGACTGTTCTTGCTGTATGTCTCTGCCTATAGTGTTTTATGTTCATTGATCTACTGAAATAAGTTGAACAAGCTAGTCAAGTCAAGTACAGTCTTTATTTTTGCCAAAACGACGCAAATCGCCTGGATTTTGGATTTTCATTTTGGTGAATTGGCTCACACAAAACAATACAAGACAATATTGGACAAGAAGGACAACACATCATCAGACAAGACATATACAATAACAACAGAAAATGTAAAATAAGAAAACAAATACTTGGGTTGCTACCAATGAGTCAATATAATAGATAATCAAATAGATCAGACAAAGTGCATTTAGTGCATTCATATCCATTATGTGTGTAAAGTGCTTAGCTTAGCTTAGTTTAGCTTAGCTAGCTAACTAGTTTCAAACTAGCTTGGGTTGCACCATTAAATGCTCTGGTAAATGAAGGTATGATTTTGTTTCATTTTTTTTATCTGCGTACATGGAGAGATACGTCATTCAGAGTCATTATTCATTCAGTTTAAAATGAAATATGCATACTTAAAAAAACGGGTAGCTCAAATCTGGCAATCTGATTGGTTCATAGCCAGATTAAAATAACCATATACAACAGCCATGACATCGCATTCCTTTGCACAAAACATTAGACTAACGAACTGATAGCTGGTGCCATTCATCTGCACACGCAGTACAATGACACGGAGCTGGTTTAAAATCGGCAAAGTGTCCCTTTAAGTGCATGCTATATTTAGAATATCTTCACTGCTGTACCTCGCCTTCAGACAGACCTTTCAGAGGGGAAACTGAAGCCGCTGTCCTGCTGTCTTCAAAACCACCAGACTAACAGAATAATTAAACTATTCCCACGAGACACACCGAAGCACGGGCCACAGCAGGTTCATGGTGCATTCACATGCTCCTCTGATGGCCTCCTCCCAAGTCCTAAGTGGTGCATTCAAATATATATGTCATATGTATTAATGCCATCTTGTGATGGCTGGTAAATGCATTGAAGAAAAGGTTTTGTGGGGGTGGGCAGCAGCTGTGTTACAGAAGCTGACGTGCATAGTAACGGACTGTAGTTAACCCGAGTCCTCACAAATCAGCCGGAGGTTAGAACCCCAACACAGAGACAGAGGAAGGGGACGGACATCCGGCTGAAAAGAAGAAGGACATCCGGTGAAATTTATGGCAGCAGCTGAGCAATCCCCGAAGTGGAACGTTGTGGATATAGACTAAAAAGTCTCTGACATTACGTAGTGGTATATTTTGATCTTCTGTAGCATGAAAAAACTGATATCTGATATAGGCAGTCAATTACCATAACATGTTCAGCTGTGATCCCGTCTATAGGATCTTATTGGAGTCTCCCAGTGACTTGTTGATCATTTTGTGCAGTGTGATCAGCTGCTTATTCACCTGTGACAGCTGCCACTACAAATGTAAAGGTGTACAACGGCCTCGGAGGGTCCACATGTTGTTCAGGAAGTGAAGAAGGAAAGGATATGCATGCCCCTCCTCGAATAACCCTTAAAATGAGACTTTTCCAGGCAGTACCCAAACCACGTGTAACTTGAAGACTAGGAACAAAGACATGCTTGTATGTGCATACAGCACAGGAAAAGGATGCAGTCAACCCAGGTTAATAAGTACAAAATGAGTTTTCTCACCATGCATTGCACTCACACGCTCAAATGCTCTGACATAAACAGCCACGCTATTACATTTTATTTTCAGATTCAAAATTGCACTTCTCCCGACACACAATATGAGACCAGTACGCCTCGCTAGGCCAGTCTCACAGGCATTCATTCCAGTCCTCCCATACAAAAACAACTATGGTCAGAAATCCTTCTTTCATACATACACCAACATTTTGAATGACATTCCCCATCACATCAGAACATCAGAACACTACCATCCATCACAAGGCAAACAGACCGTTCCTTCTCAACAGTTACACTTGCACTCACTGATTGTTCATGTATTGTCCAAGTCTTGTTTGCACTGCCTGTATTGTTGTCTGTAGTTGTCTGTATGTGTCTAGCCCATGCTAATGTCCTGTACATGTGTCTCTGTCTGTAGTTGTCTGTGTCTAGCCCATTCTGACGTCCTGTACATGTGTCTCTGTCTGTAGTTGTCTGTGTCTAGCCCATGCTAATGTCCTGTACATGTGTCTCTGTCTGTAGTTGTCTGTGTCTAGTCCATGCTAATGTCCTGTAACTATGTTCTATGTTCTATGTTTCTGCAGAACAGGAACCTGCTGGAAACCAGTTTTTAAACTGAGTCAGGCCTGTTTAAACTGTAACTTAATGCTACTTTTAATTCTTTCCTGTATAATAAATGAAATGAAATGAACACTGGTAGAGGACATTCATGTAGGATAATCAGGGTATTTTTCATATGAGAAGTTGTAATATGGTTATGGACATAATAATGGACAATAATTGCAACATACTTGATACGTAATCTGTTATCTAAAGCGAGAACTGGACAGTCTGTACACAGTGAAGTAGAAATGTGAAGTACAGCTGCTAGAGTGGAATGTGCAGTCGGTGAAAGGCTGAGACGGCGAGCCACTGCACCGACAACATTCTCAAACTTTTAGCGGTCGTCATCGTGTGCACCTGCCAAACTGCTTCAAACAGAAAGCTATCATGTTCACGTGAGGTTTCTTTCAAAGTGCAGAGAATGTGGTAAATAGCACTGCCACCGCTCAGATTGACTGGTAGCCTATACAATCCTAAAAAGCATAACTCAAGCTAAGGACTACTGCACTTTACGCTGCATGGAACTGCACTGCTGTCTGTGTCTTTTCTTCAAAGAGGCAAACTGTAAGGAGAGCAGTGTAGTAAAATGATTGTGTAAATCGGCTCGTTAGTGGCTGACGTATTTACATTCCTGACTTTGTATATGTGAATTAGGGAAGAACTTAAAGCTCCATGTGCTGTGTTTGTTTTGAAGTATTATGAAGATCATTTTGTGAACATAAATTAATGAATAGAGGTCCTTGTGTTTTATAAAGAGTCCATTTCATGAAGTTTAACACTAGCCTGGGAAAACTCTGACCAACTTCCGGCAAATTTGAGATTTGGCCAAGAGTCAATTCAAGATCATTTCCAATTTCTCCAAATCGAGGCACAAATCACAACCGTTGAGGCCCTACACCAATCACAACCGTTGAGGCTCTACACCAATCACAACCGTTGAGGCTCTACACCAATCACAACCGTTGAGGCTCTACACCAATCACAGCCGTTGAGGCTCTACACCAATCACAGCCGTTGAGGAAGCTCTACACCAATCACAGCCGTTGAGGAGGCTCTACACCAATCACAAGCGTTGAGGAGGCTCTACACCAATCACAACCGTTGAGGCTCTACACGATGACGATCGCGCAGCGACGGCGAGCGGCTTCTTGTTTACATTCAACATGGCGGCCACCGAAGCGCAGCAACCTGTTGATGCCGCTGTCGCTGCTACGTCACCCGGATCGTTGCTCTGATTGGTTGAAGGACTATCAGATTGCGCCAAAGGGGCATTTGAGTGGCGTCCGTTGGTGACGCCCCTTTGGAAACGGGCTGTGAATGAAGCTTCACCAGACCTGGGGGAGACCAGACTAGTTATACACCTTAAAGAGTATTCCTTGCACACACAATACCTGTAGGTAAACAGGGAATATGTAGCTGAGGCCTTATTTTAGCAGCAGGTGCTGTTTTTTCTGAGAAAGCTTGGATAAACTCACTGCACGTCCAGCACCAAAGAGCAAACAAACAAAGTTAGCAACCAGCTAGTCTATATCCACAATGTTCCACTTCTGGGATTGCTCCAACGGAAACTCCGCCGGATTTCACTCTTTTTGGCCGGATGTCTGATACCTTTCATTTATAGGCAACAGTTTGCCAACAAGCTCGTCATTAACTTTCTGCCAACAGTAGTTAATGCTACCAGAGCCGGTTTTGGCAGGAAAACAACCACCACGACTGTAACTCGAATGACAATAGTTCCTCCGCCCCTCTTTCTCATCTGACCATATGAGATTGGTTTGAACCGAGGTGTTTGGCTCTGTGTGTATCCACTGTGCTGTCAGAGAGCCAGAGTCAGGAGACCGTCACCCCTCTGGCCCGCTGCATAGACACACTATTGTTGATGAGCTCTAGTGCAGTTCACACGCTGCATACCAGATTCCATCCACAGCCTATCTCCGAATGCTGCACCTCCTGCTAACCTTGGCAAACCCTTGATCTATGTAAACAGGGGGCTGTTATCGCTGCACAATCAAGCGTCCTGCAAAGGACTGTGTTACACTGTTTACTTATAATGGTGTGAAAACAGCTCAGTACATAACAGTGTTTTCCCTCGGGTTGTGGAAGACTAGGTGCACACAGTGGTGTAGTCTACGTGATACGCAGGTATACGAAGTATACTCACTAAGAAAGCTCCAGGATTTCCATATACCCGCTTACAAATGCCCAATGGCACGTAACAACATACTTTCCATTATATTTTAAATTGTCATCTGTGTTTTTTTCTTCATATAAGCTAAATAAAGGTATTTTAGCCGTGAATTGGTGTATAAAAATGTATCAAACTTCAGGAAATTTAGTCTTTTCCTCAAAAAAATGTGATGTTTTTCAATAAAAAATTATTTTGTACCGTTATTATCACCATATCTGTGTCTAAAACGTTGGAAAAGCTCGAGCAGATGATAAATAAAAAAACACTCAAAAAGCTTAAAGACAAAACTTGTGCTGCCAAAAACAGCTTGGATGCTGCACCTTAGATTTATAATGGTGTAACACTGGCACTGCTACTCAGGATGCTCAGACGAAGGGAAAGAAGTTGTGGTTGACTCCATTTTGAAATGCGTCCCATTTGCAAATCAAAGAGGAATTTAGACCAGAGGTGCTCTTTTTATGTAATAGAAGGAAATCTGGTTGATAGAGAAACCTGCCAGCAACAAGACAGGAAACACACAAGACATGGACTACACTGCATAGAGACGCTTTAACAACTGGCAAAGTGTAAGAAAACATAAATGCATCTATGCGTACGTTTACACAACACACTTGTAGAGCAGTAGAGCTCACAAAGTGGAGAGAAAGTAAACTCAGAGAGTCAATAACTCATTTATATGACGTGTTTTTCAACTCCATAACTTACAATGGTGAGTTCATGACTTTGAACTATGAGCTGACAGGAGACTTGTTAACTCGTACTGGGCACTGACTCCACCGATGATATCACAGTTTAATAAGAAACACTGTTAGTGTAGCAGCATATTTTGTTCTTGGCCGGCGCTACAACTCTCCAGAAACCCTCCCTTCACTCTCCTAGCATGGATAAAGTTACTGTGACTTGTATTTATTTATATAGCACCTTTCATGCAAGCATGCAGCCCAAAGTGCTTCACAGAACAAAATTACACAATCACAACAATCGCAAAACGAAAACGGAAGATGAGAAGAAAAAAGAGCAACAATAAGACAATAAGACAATGAAATGTTAAAACCAACAGAATAAAATGAACACAAGGGGTAAAAATTATTAGAAAAAACAATTATTAACACTTAAAATAATGCAAATAATGCAATAACATTAATCCAAATTACGTTTTTAGAGCTTACCGTTCCACAGTTTAGGGGCTATAAGGACAGACGTATTCTGTACTGACTATGTCATTACCACTGACTCATGAGATCATTTATAGGAATTAGAGCCCGACTGATATATCGGCGGGCCGTCCAAACTGTCACGTTTGTGTCAAGTGATTGACAAGGCTTGGACCCAAATGCAGAGTAGAAGGAATTTATTGAACAAAAACTTACAAATAAAAGTGCCCAGAGGTTGGCAGGCAGGCACACACTCACATAATCCCAAAAGGCACGAAGGCCAGGAAGCAACCGACACTAGACACAGACAACACAAGGACTAAATACACCAGGTAACGAGATCTAACAAGGGACAGGTGAAACACATCAGGGCGGGGCAGAACAATCAGACAGGCGGGAAAAACACAAGACAGGAAGTAAAACTAGACAAGACAAGGGAGAAAAACAGACTACTACAAAATAAAACAGGAAACAGAAACTCACAATCGTGACACTATCGGTATCGGTATTTATAACGGACGATAAATTAATATTTAAAAAATAAAATAGAAATGGACGAAACCCCCTTCAACCATGTTGTGAGTGTTGGCGTTGCATAGCTTGTCCACCAGAGGGCGCTCTACCGCGTCCCTGTTGGCAACACTCGTGTTTAACCCTTTAAAGTGCTCATATTATTCTCATCTTCAGGTTCATAATAATAATATTTTGAGGTTGTACCAGAATATGTTTACATGGTTTAATTCTCAAAAAACTCTATTTTTTCTATTTTTGTTGTACTGCACATTGCTGCAGCTCCTCTTTTCACCCTGTGTGTTGAGCTCTCTGTTTTAGCTACAGAGTGAGACATCTCACCTCTATACCATCTTTGTAGTGAGTCCCACATGCTCAGTAGCTCGGTAAGATCACATCAGCTAGCTGTTAGTTTCTCTAACTTCAAGGCAGGATCAGCAGGGAGACTTCTTCTAAACAGGGAACACTTCCACCTTAGCGTGGAATACCTGCAGAACAGGGACAGGAAGTAGTTCTGTTGGAGATTATGGTGAACTAGTGTGTTGTAGCAGTGTTTTTCCATTGAGAACGAGCTAGCATGCTAGCGCTAGCATGCTACAGTTAGCCACCTGGTCTCGGCTACTGACGTAGAAAGCCGTGCAGATGTTGACCAGCTCACCCAGAGACTGAAGGCAGGAATCATTCAGAAACCGTATCTCACTCAGAACAGCATGGATGGTTTTTACCAAGTTTGTATGTGTGTGGAAGCACCAGAGACACAAAATAACTCCCCAAATCCCAGGAAAAGAGATTTTTCATAATATGGGCCGAATAGGCAACAAAATCATCAAAAAGTGACAAAATCATCAAAAAAGTGACAAAAAGTCAGATAAGCCAACAAAATCGTCAAAACAGTGACGAAAAAAGTCAAGAAAAGTGACAAAATCATCAAAAAAAGTAACAAAATCATCAAAAAAGTGACAAAAAAGTCAAAAAAGTGACAAAAAAGTCAGATAAGCCGACAGTGACAAAATCATCACAAAAGTGACAAAAGAAGTCAAGAAAAGAGACAAAAATCATCAAAAAGTGACAAAATCATCAAAAAAGTGACAAAATCATCAAAAAAGTGACAAAAAGTGACAAAATCATCAAAAAGTGACAAAAAGTCAAGAAAAATGACAAAATCATCAAAAAGTGACAAAATCATCAAAAAGGTGACAAAAAAGTCAAGAAAAGTGACAAAATCATCAAAAAGTGACAAAAAAGTCAAGAAAAGAGACAAAAATCATCAAAAAAAGTAACAAAATCATCAAAAAAGTGACAAAAAATGACAAAATCATCAAAAAGTGACAAAATCATCAAAAAGGTGACAAAAAAGTCAAAACAGGGACAAAATCATCAAAAAAAGTGACAAAAAAGTCAAGAAAAGTGACAAAATCATCAAAAAAAGTGACAAAAAAGTCAAGAAAAGTGACAAAATCATCAAAAAAAGTGACAAAAAAGTCAAGAAAAGTGACAAAATCATCAAAAAGTGACAAAAAAGTCAAGAAAAGTGACAAAATCATCAAAAAGGTGACAAAGTCATCAAAAAAAGTGACAAAATCATCAAAAAAAGTGACAAAATCATCAAAAAAGTGACAAAAAGTCAGCTAAAACTACAACAAAGTCCGAAAAGGTAATTTGTCAGTTAGAGGCTTAACGGACGCAGTGGTTACCATGACAGCGGCATCATATAAACCGGTGGGGCCAACGGCTGCCTGCTCTGTTCTGTACAGTCAGTATTGTGCTAACTAGCTAGCCTGTTAGCAAGGCGAGCCCCCCTCCCCTTAGCTGTTACGCAGAAAGCATCGGAAGAGTGTGATTTGCCCTCCCGGAGCCCTCCCTCTTATTACCGGAGGCGGCAGGCGGAGCTGCTGTTTCCATGAGACATACACTGAGCGCTGTGGTATTATTGGAGGAGTCTGGTACGAAGCTGTCCTTTCGCGTTTCCTGACTGGGACAGTTAACAGTCGGAGCTACGAGTAACGAGTAACGTTACCGACCTGAACCAAAAACCGTTAAAATCAAGTCCACCGAGAACCCGGCGGACATCACCGGGGAGTTATTAATATGTCGGGAAACAAAGACAGCGACGGAGGGTGGAAGTCATTTGTGTGGAATTCGGAGAAAAGGGAGTTTCTAGGACGAACGGGGAGCAGTTGGTGTAAGTATTCATCTCTTTATTTGGCTGAAGTTAGAAGCTAACTGCCGGTCAGAGACGGCGGTTGGTTAGTTAGTTAGTTAGTTAGTTAATTAGTTAGTTAGTTAGTTAGCATACAATGTCACACAAACGGTGATGGAGGTTGGCGGGGAGAGTGGAGACTGGTGGCTTATTTCCCTCTTTATTCAGTATTTTCTGACTGCTAACAGCAGCACCTGTTAGATCCGACTGGCTCTGACACGCTGCGTCGTGACTTCGCTTTTCAATGGAGTCTGTGTGTGTGTAATGTTAGAAGTTGGTCTGTTAAATCTGGATATATATATATACATATACAGTCATTAATGGGTCGTTTCTCAATGACACGCTACAGGTCGAATATAGTTCCAAAAATAAGGCTAATTACGTTTAAAAAAAACACACCAATTAACTCGCTATAAATGAGTTATGTGTCCCCTTACATGCGTACTTTGACTGTTTGACGTCAACGTGAGTTTGAAAAGATTTAAATTGGTTTTATGGGTAAAACATGAAGGAAATGATCACCAAAAGGCGTCGGCCATAACGTTACCAGGCCATTCATTAATAAACGTCCTTTATGAAAAGGTCATGTTGAAGGACAGTGTGTGTGTGTGTGTGTGTGTGTGTGTGTGTGTGTGTGTGTGTGTGTGTGTGTGTGTGTGTGTGGTGGGCCAGGACTTTTTCCACTAATCCAAATGGTAAAAGTTGGGTTGGGTTGTTGTGTGCCTCACCGGTCCACCTCTTGGATTTTTGCCTCCTAATGAGAGTCGAGGAGAACAGGACATTTTATTCATATCAATAATAAGCCGAATAGCTAATCTGTGGCTCCTGTGCAGGCCCAGCTATTCCGTCCCCTCCTCCCCTTTCACTCCAACCCAAGATTAATGCATCCAGCTCTAATCCTTTTACCCTAACCCGGTCCTTTAAGACGAGGGTATGCTGGCCTAATACGGTCAGGGGCGGCTGCTGATTAGATAGATAACTACACGCCATTATACGGCGCCCGATAATCTCGCTAACCCGTTTAACAAATTATAAACTGCATGTCCTCCCGTGTGAAACACAGCCACCGGCTCGGTAACACGGTGCTGAACCGATCACGACTCACATGTCTCAAGCCCCCCCCATCCCCCAGCCCCCCCTCTGTCTCCTCTCCATCTACTGAAAGAAACGAGACATTGGTCGGCATGTCTTCGCCGGGTTACAGCGCTCATTCATCACATCTTAATGTGAAAACTCAAATAGGGAAAAATCACAGTAATGCTGCAGCAGTGTGTCGTCACAACTGGTCTGTAACAAGTCAACGGCGCTGAGTTTTTTTTTATTTTTTTACTTACAGCAGCTGTAAGTTGTTATTATTAGTGTATGTCGGTGATAACACCGCTGGGGTGGTTGTACTGTCAGTGTGCGGGTTGTCGGTCTCTGTCGTGATGGGGGGGGGGGGGGGGGGGGGGGGGGGCTGATGTCGCACTAACTAAAAGCCAGCGAGGTTGCTCTAAAAGCAACAGGTATGTCTGTCTGGACTGTGCCCTTGAGTTGCTGAAACCACCTCGGTCTGCCGTTTAGAAAAGGTGCATTATTAATGCTGCACGATGTTTCAATGAACTCCGGTGTTTGCATGCATTTCTGTTGTTTGTTAATATGTGAAATATAGGAAGTGATGATCTTCAGCGTCACGCAGGTGACCGTGGCTCACTGTCTCTCTCCACTACCAGTGTTTTTGTGACATTTAAGTCTGCAGAATGTGTGAGAAAATGTACTAAAGCGTTGATTAGGCTCGTCAGTAAAGGTGGAGAGACATCAGCATGGTGTGAATGTGGTGAGGGTTTCTGCAGCAGTCTGGTGGGGGAGGTGCTCTCCATTCAAACTCTGCCTGTCACCACCAATAGGCCACTTTATGAGCTACACACGTCTGGGTAACTAACAGTGCTCACATCCGGCATTTCTGCCAACAAAATGGTGAACTTCTGTCACCAACGTGCACTCACACAGAACTGATGTCCTGTCTTTTCAATAAAGTTCAGGTTATTGGCTATAACTATAGTCACGCCCCTTTGATGCCAACATAACTGCTTTTAATATCTGATATTACTATATAATATAGTCACAGATCCACAAAGGGCTAAAACTCAGTGGCTGTAACTTCACACCATGTGACACACCTGTTTGCCTCCGTCTCACATGTATCCACGAGAAGAAGAAAAATTTGTTTTGCAAATACTTCAAGTGCCCCATACAACAGGTGCTGATTGCATCATTTTTATGTCTAATATGGCCATTCCACAAGAAATGACGGCACAAAATCCTGCACAACTCGCCAGCACGATTCTCAACAGGTGCGTCTCACAGCGAGCAAGCGTGACTTGGTTGCAGACGTGCTCAGAAGACAATACGTCAGTCACCGTGCATTCACGCTGCTAGCAGGTGCCGTGACAACCAGCAGTCAGTTAGGAATGCAAGGCTGTCTGTCTCCATTGTACATTCAATATTTTTCTGATCTTGATCACATGTGCTGCAAAGACTACTTGTGTGTTCTTAGTGTGCTTTATGTCAAAACTCACAGGCACGGGGAGGGCGAGCCCAGTAAGCCAGGGGAGTCTCCTGCACACTTGTCAGTTAACAGTCTGTAGCAGGAGATAAGGCCTAGTCAATGCTGGATGGTATCACCCCACCAGACTGGTTTCACAGTGGCTAATTTGTACATGCAACTGGTAGTGGGAAGACATTTTGGGACGGCTGTCTGTCGGTTTTCAGGAACCCAACATGTGAAACAATATGAAGTCGGGAGGTTGGCTGTTACTGTACATCAGTGGTAGAAAAAGATCTGGCATCAAATACAGAATAAGATCTGATATCCAAAGGCTTGTGGTGTACGCAGCAGGTAGCCTAACAAAGAACGGTCCTGTTCCAGAAACATTGGCTATATGTGCAAAAATATAAAATCTTTCCATGAGCTCAAAATGTACGTTAATATATGAAATAGTGAAATTACTCCCAGAGGTGCATTGGAGATCAGACTGTAAGATACAACGGCTTAACAGTCAGAGTACACATTTAATTGTTGACTTATCTCTCTGTTACTTAACCTGACTACAACTAGGACAACAAGAAGCTCTAAAAACAAGTCTGTGTCTTCAACAATGGAATGAATAAAGCCAGAGAAAGAAAAAGTGGCTCCTTTTTGTCCACGAGTTTATCAGACAGACCTGTTGTAAGTGGAGAAACGACGGGGGAAGGGTCTGCACGACTAGTGACTCATACTGTTGGACCGAGGCTGCAGCCCTCCCGCTGCTGCATAATTGGAGTAAATTTTAAGTTAGGTTGAAAAAAAAACCAACCCCACATGGAGTCACTGTTGTTCTGAAATGGCTTCCCTAACGAGAAGAGAAAGGGGTTTTTCTTCCTCCTGGCAGCCCTTGAATGCTAACAGTTGTTTATTGTTTGTATTATGTTGTAAATTTAACTGGCACATTCACTTATTACTCTACGGCGTTTAATCAAGATGACCTTTACTTATTTTATGTTTATTGGTCGTTGAATCCAAACGTGTTTTCTCTACTGTTAACATTGAGAAAAGTTAATCATTTTAAAGTCTGCTTTTTCTCGATCGTGATTAACAATGTTGGTCGACGTTGTTAATCAACGTTTCCCTGATCCAAGGTCTGGTTAAATCTCTTGTTTTGTCTGACCAACGGCCCGAAGCCTAAATATATTCACTTCACAATGATATTAAACAGATAAAAACTGCAAAATCCTGACGTTAAACGAGCTTTAAACAGAGATTGTTTGAACATTTTCCTGCATAAATTACTGAAAATATCAACGATCGAAATGCTCGCCGATTGATCAGATAATCTACGTTTTTACATGATTATTAACGACGTGTGTCTTTTCCTCCTACAGTTAAGATCCTCCTGTTCTACTTGATATTCTACGGATGCTTGGCTGGGATTTTCATCGGGACCATTCAGGCGTTGCTGCTCACGTTAAGTAACTACAAACCAACCTACCAGGACAGAGTCGCCCCCCCAGGTAAATAATATATTCAGTTCTTCTGCTGCTCTGTCACACCGATCAGAAACGGTTGTGGCTAAGCCTCTGGGATGCTGTGGCTGTCTCTGGTTCATGTAGCTGAAAATGACTGTCGGGGGTGCGCCTTTAAGCGGCTCCTCAATCAGAGGTCTTTCTGACCTTAGACAGGTTCAGCCATTTTGTCCTTCACTCCTCTCAGCCAGTCAATGTTCCCCCCCTCAGGCTACAGGGGGACTGTTGTAGCTTACACACCCATTGTGACTGAAACGATTCATGTGTGCTATGATTGTGTCACCGCCAACGTGTTCACACACACACACACACACACACACACACACACACACACACACACACACACACACACACACACACACACACACACACACGTGTGTGTGACAGGCCAAGTTTGTATGTAGTTCATTCTTTGTAAGAAAACATAAAAAGATTTAGTTTTGTCTCAGCTTAGAGGCCTCTAAGCTTGTTTTTCTGCAGAAAAATTCTAATCTGTAATCTTGTGAGAACATCAAACACTAGTGCAGTCACATTACGAGCGTTTTGAAATTTCCTGAAAGCTCGGAGACGGTGCAGATTTGAATACCCAGCCTTGTCTTGTTGTGCCAGTACTTGTTTGCACCGCACGCGCTGCAGCCTTGGCGGTATTTTTAGCCGTCATTGTTAATGACTGGCTCCACGAACACGGGTTAGTTTGCCTCGCCTTGCCTCGCCGATTCAATCTGTCAGTCGTCCACGACTGTTGACAATCAAAGAGCAGCCTGGAAGAGAAACAAGTGTGGAGCGCTTTGAGCTGAAGTGAGTTTCCAGTAGTGGCACGATAAAGGAAGCAGAAAGGGAGTAGTTTTTTTTTCTCTCCCTCAGAGCTCAAGCCCGCCTCTCACTCTGGGGCTAAAAGTTTCCATTGTGAGAGAGACACACGTGAGAGTGTCTGGGTGGGGGCAGGGGATCGGTGAACTTTCACAAGCCTCCGCTGAAATTCAGATGACTAAATGTTACTTCTCTGTGTCTGCTTCTCAAATAACTTGAATCTTGCCTAGAACTGCTGCAAGATGTAAACCGATCCAGCACAACAAGGCTGTAAAAAGACTCGTTAATGTCACGTTTCCTCTCTCTAAATGCCACGCCTCACTGAGGCCTTGTGCATACGGTCTGTGGAAAACTACTGCTATAAAGAGCTGACAGGGACCATCGGAGGAAATCCCCAAGACCCTACATTGTGTGTTGTCCTAAGATAATAGACCAGAGACTCTCTCTGGGTTCTACAAAGAATAGCTCACATGATGCTGACGCAGTGTAGCTTCTGTCAAGAACTCACTTTACTGACAAAAAACTGGCTTATATATTCAAGTTGTTGCATTCAACTCCCCTAGAATCACGATTGCCCCTTTTATTTTTGCTATCTCCTCATCAGAAAACGATTTGTTTTTCAGGTCTATCACACACCCCAAACTCTGAAAAGTCTGAAATTAAATACACCAAGTCTGACGAGACTACGTACAAGAAGTACACCGACGCCATGAAGAGTTTCCTTGAGAAGTACGATATAGACCGTCAGGCTGATGACATGAAATTCGAAAACTGTGGAGGCAAGTATAACATTAATATACATACTGATCCCTGATTAGCATGTAACAAGATGTCACATATATTTATGTATTTAGATCTGTTAATAATAAACACCTAACACCTTTAAATGATTTCCTTTTCTCTTCATTTTATGCAAATACTCATATGAATGTACTTGAAAAAAAGGGTTATATAGAGTATAGAGTATATAGAGTATATAGAGTGTGTATACTGTATTTGCTTGTATTTACAGGTCTAATGTGTGTGGTTGTTTTGTTCCGTTTGCAGACAGTCCTCTTCCATACGTGGACCGTGGCTCTCTGGAGACGGAAGTAGGGCAGAGGAAAGCTTGCCGTTTCTCCAGGACGTTGCTAGGTAGCTGCTCGGGGGAGAACGACCCCCATTATGGCTTTAAGGACGGAAAGCCGTGCATTATTGTCAAGCTGAACAGGATTGTCAACTTCAGACCAAGGGTAGGTTTACTGCACACTTGCAACGTTATAGCTCACCTCTTCGTGGGGACATTCACACCGATAGAGGCCACGCGGGGTTGGAATTACATGAATGAAAATGTTGAAAGAAAGAAACAAAACATGAGTCATAAAACCTGTAAAGTTTAAACATGTAAGAAAAAACTATTTAGGGGTCACATCCCAAAGACCTAATAGTTAAATAAACTAGTTAACTAGCATGAAATGTCACCCAACAACAAGTTGTGTAAAGGAAACTGTTAGCTTAGTCAGCAAAGACCCTTCGCCGTTACATACGTTATATTATAACATTTTGGGACTTTCGCTACTTTATAGAAATAAGCTGCACAAAAACTACTAAATCAGCCTCATTCAGTAGCAATAAATCAGGCACTGCTCAAACACACACCTGTAGGTAATATGCATACAGTATTTCTTTAAAGGGGAATTCCAGCGATATTACATATGACTCATCAAAGTCTGTTCACAGGCGCTGGCGAGTTCTTCTGCATAGGTGAAACTAATTGTATAGAGACTTCAGTGTCTCCAGAGGGAGCTGCGTGAATAAATGTCCTCAAGTGATGTCACCTGAGTCAGCATCAGCTGGGGCTGAAAACTACAAGTTTGAAAAATGACAAAATGTGGAGGTGTGGAGTTAGAAAGAAGTGATCTCACCAGGCCACCGTAGCCCGCTCCTTATCTTGGCTCGAGGCTATATTAGCTGCTACTAGCAATAACACATGACTTTCTTCAGTCAGAGTGGCATTGTGGGTAATGTAGGTGGCAGATTTTAACAAAAGAAGAAGAAAGCGTTGAATAAAAAGGACAATATCTCTGGTTCTGTGCATTGATTTCTTATCTTATCCTGATTCCGACACAGTCGTAGTGGCGTGTAATGTCCCAAATTGTAACTAACTGCTAATACGAGTTGACCGTTGCTAAAAGCTAACTACTACTTTTTACTTATGGAAGCTTGCTGCATTCAAGGAGGCAACGTGTTCTTGAACATCCCACCAAGTTGCACAATGTAAACCGTCTGGTTCTGCTGCCACAATCCAACCTGACGCAACCAGCAGCTGAGAATGTTCTCTCTCTCTTTCCTTTAGGCTCCTTCCAACAATCAGTCCCTCCCGGAGGCTCTGCAGGCCAAAGTACAGCCCAACCTGATCCCCATTTACTGCAAAAATAAGGTACGCCACGATGTATTACTACATACGGTACTATTATGTATTTAAGCTGTAAAACGGTTAGATTTTAATTCATATTCAACCGCTGTGTTTGCAGAGAGAAGAGGATGAAAGCAAGATTGGAGAGATCAAGTACTACGGCTTGGGCGAAGGCTTCCCTCTGCAGTACTACCCGTACTACGGCAAACTGCTGCACCCCCAGTACCTGCAGCCTCTGGTGGCCATTCAGTTTACCAACCTCACTCTGGATCAGGAGCTCCGCATCGAGTGCAAAGTGTACGGCGCAAACATCGACTACAGCGAGAAAGACCGCTATCAAGGACGCTTTGACGTTAAGTTCACAATCGCCTCGTGACCTCAGCCATGACGAGCACTCTCATTTTGAAAAACAAATAAAATGTAGAGAGAATAAAAAGAGTTCAGATAAAACACCACTAGTCTTTGAACATTCATAATATACAGGACCTACACTTAATCTGTGTGCTTTACACTAGCTTTTCTGTGCGTTTGTCGAGGATTAGAATGTAAAATACATGAGTAGCAATAGCAAATATTTATTCTACTGTACATGAAAATATTCCTTGAGCCATGGGATGTGTTCATCTATTACTGTAAAACCGCAATTCCACTACTGACGTGTAGCGAGCTGTGTTCCTGTCCCCAAAGTGTTAAATCCTGACGTGGTTCCGATATATTCTTGGAGTGTCCAGTGCTGTAGTCTAGTCCTGTTGTAACCTCTCCTGTCTTATGTCAGCTTTAGTGGTCCAAGGTGTGTGCGCGTGCGCCCGTCTCTGTGTGCAGGTGTTACTTTACGTGTGTGTGGTGTGTGTTAATGTGCTTCTCTGACTAACTGAATACTAGCACGGTACTCTGAACCTTTACGGCCCATGAATGAGTAAACGACGGCGCTCCACGGACTCTGTTTTTGTGCGTTGTTTCTTTTTACCCACGTTGTTCAAGTTGACTGTGGAAGGAAGTGATTTGTACACCTTGTTATTTGTACACCGTAGCTGTTAGGATATGGTTTGATGACATTTCTGTTTTAATACGCTTACACCTGTTCATTCTTAATTCATAGCGTAGAGCTTTGTGGGTCCAGCCTAGAAGACTGTCATCACGGAAACAGCGGCAACTCAGTGCTTTGAAATCTGTTTAGCTGGAGACATCACATGACGTGATGCAACTTACTATTGAATGTTTCAGCCATTTTCATGGTGGAAGAATTTTATATTTATGCAGTTGTACATTTTTTTCAAAGTGTAATGTATGAATCCAATACCAAAGTCGCTGGTCAGAAAGTTAGAGATTATCAGAGGCAATGCAGTATCCCGTGTAATAAGATGTTTAGTTGGTGTGAAAATACTTAATTCAATGTTGAAGATCAAAAAACACTTGTCAGGAGTCTGCTCTTGTCACTTTATTTAATCTGAATAAGGCTGAAACAATAAACAGAAACATGAGACAACTGTGAAGTCTTTGAATATGTAGTTACATGTTTTCTTCTTACGTTCACTGGTCCAAAATCTTGAAGAAATACTGCACCTGGAAAAGAAATGACTAATTAATTAATGACAGTACCGACCGTATTAACCCTCGGGTAGAATTTGACACGTTCTCAAAACTTCTATATCAGAATTATAGGTTTCTTTCTTTATCAAATTACTCAAAAAAAAAAGTACAATTGCAAGTACATTGAATTGTGGGTATTTAATGTTTTAGCATTTGAAAAACTTGAAATGGTTTCAATACGTGAAACGTAAACTTTGACATCCACACGTCTGATTCTCCACCAACATACGTCACACACACACACACACACAGAGACACACACACACACACACACACACACACACACAGACACACACACACGCACACACAGAGACACACACACACGCAGACAGAGACATACACACACACATACAGACACACACAGACACACACACACGCACACACAGAGACACACACACACGCAGACATAGACATACACACACACATACAGACACATACAGACACACACACACACACACACAGACAGACAGAGACACACACACGCACACACACACACACACACACACACACACACACACACACAGACAGACAGAGACACACACACACAGACAAAGAGACACACACACGCACGCACACACACGCACGCACACACACACACACACACACACACACACACACACACACACACACACACAGACAGACACAAACAGACACACACAGAGACAGACACACACACACACACACACGTTCCTCTTATATTTGGTATAATCGCCTATAAATGAGATTTATTGACCATGAATTCCAAAAATACGTGTAAAAATATCGGTAATAAGTTGGTGTTGCCATCGGAAACGTGGAAAAAATGTGAAGAAAAAAAATACGTCTGAAAATGTGTCAAAAATATTTTTAAAAAAGGTTAAAAAAAAAAGTGTTAATTTTGACCCGGAAGGACAACACGTGCGTGGTGGACCAGAAGCCAACACGGCCCTTCCACTCTGATATCAGAAGAGTGACGCTGTAGAAGTTCAGAGTAAAGTTTCCTCTGCCCTCGCCGCCCCGGCAGCTCAGTCCGTCCCGGGCTAATGTTTAACAACGAGCCATTTGTCCAGGCAACAGATCAGGAGCGAACAATGACGCTCGACGGGTCAGACCCACTCCCTACAAAACAATGGTTGTGTTTCAAATTCCTCTGCCGTTCTCGTTCTCCTCAAAACCAGAGCACGCCAAGGTTGGCCCGGCCCACGGAGCCGAGTCATAAGACCCGGCTGCGGAGGCGGTGGTTTTGTTCTTGGGCTTAAATGAAAGTAAGTTAGTTATGCGCGGACTGAAAGACGACGAGGACACCTACGCGTAGGATCAGAGGAACTCCACAGATGAAATAATGTGGGTGTATTCTACAGTCAGTGACGTACCACCCACCTCCAGAACGCCGTCTTCAGGCATGTCTGTGCAGTGGACTGCGTTTTTCACTCTGTCTTTGCCATAAAGAGCACGTAGCGTGGTGGGACGAAGATGCCGGGAAATTTCCTGTTTGAATGAAAAGATCTTGATTATGAATCCTTCGCTCATAAAACACAGAAACATGATCTTATTAGCCTTGAACTCAGTGTGATAAACATGATAAACTAAAAGCAGTGACATGAAACGGCAGTCATGGGAGGATGATTACAGTGGAGTTTGAAACTGAACATCCTGTACTGTTGCATGATGTTACTAAGACAAAGTGATTACTCAGCAACTGGACATGTGACCTTGTAGAGGAAGTGACACAACACAGACACTCTGCAACCTTTATTTCACATAATAACTAGTGGGATAGATTACCATTGCTTCCTATTTACATTTCAGAATTTAAGAAATGTTAACCGCAGCATAATCTGCGTCTCTTGCTATACTTCTACAACAGGTATCGATACGTCTCCTTCAGGTCTACTTGGCTTAACGACGTGATTCCCCTGATTAAATTACATTAGTCCAGATAACAGTTCATAGTAGCTCTAAAAACAAGTCAAACACAATGTCCTTACCTGTAAATATTGTGTCATTGCTGTACACAACAAATACATTACGGAGACACAAAGTTCTCCTTTTCAAATGATAAGCACTTTATCTTAAGTGTGTGTCTATTTCAACATCAGACGCTCCCTGGATCATCTTTGCATTGTGCTCCTCCTGGTGCCTGCAGGAAACACAACCTTCCCACAGGATGCACCATCACGGGACGGACAGTTATGTGAATAATTAATTCACCAAGACGACTTATTAACTCTAAAGGAATGCACACTGTGCATAACGTATGGTGCTTATGTAATAGTTGACACATTGGTAGAAGCAAATCATGCTTTCACGCAGGTATGTTTGATCTTGTCAGAGCGGTAAGGTCAACATCGGAGCAGATACACTTAAAACTGGTCAAAGCCACCCTGTAACGGATCAGAGAATCAACAATATGACTATAAGTTACTAATACATTCACATGCTGTAACATCATGTGAGATTTCTTACAGGAGGGCAACATTTCTTGTGGTTTATGAGAGCGCACGCAAAAGGCAGGAACACATTTGAAGGTCATAAAGCGACCTAATAAAAAACCTTGTGGAAAACCTCCTGGTTCAAATGTGTGGTTGTAGTTAAAGCTCTCATATTCTTCTCATCTTCAGGTTCCTAATTGTATTTTGAGGTTGTACCAGAATATGTTTACATGGTTTCATTCTCACAAAACACCATATTTTTTGTTGTACTGCACATTGCTGCAGCTCCTCTTTTCACCCTGTGTGTTGAGCTCTCTGTTTCAGCTACAGAGTGAGACATCTCACCTCTATACCATCTTTGTAGTGAGTCCCACATGCTCAGTAACTCGGTAAGATCACATCAGCTAGCTGTTTGTTTCTCTAACTTCAAGGCACGATCAGCAGGGAGACTTCTTCTAAACAGGGAACACTTCCACCTTAGTGTGGAATACCTGCAGAACAGGGACAGGAAGTAGTTCTTCTGGAGATTATGGTGAACTAGTGTGTGTTGTAGCAGTGTTTTGCCATTGAGAACGAGCTAGCACGCTACGGTTAGCCACCTGGTCTCGGCTACTGACGTAGAAAGCCGTGCAGATGTTGACCAGCTCACCCGGAGACTGAAGGCAGGAATCATTCAGAAACCGTATCTCACTCAGAACAACATGGATGGTGTTTACCAAGTTTGTATGTATGTGGAAGCACCAGAGACTCAAAATAATTTTTCATAATATGGGCACTTTAAGAACGTTGAATTGACTACGAAAGAAGAAGAAAACAAGGCAAGGTTCAAGGATCACGGGAACTGTAGGTCACCTGGGAACTACCTGACTTCTATTTGAGCTCTTTTCCAAAAGATTGCTGCATTTCTACACATTTGTTCAGGATGATTTATGTATTTAAAAAGGCAGGAAAGAAACATCACAAAAAAAGAGTTAGACAAAAGTACCACGAAATACAATATATAAAAATACATTTTGTGCAACATACAAAGCTTCCAGATCTATAACTATAAGATACTTTTATGAAAACTGCTGGTACTCAGACAGTGCTTGCACATATTAGGTGCCACATTTCAAGATGACCGACAAACACAACAGTGTTTAGGTGATGAGTTTTGGACAAATGGCGGCCATGTTTTTCAGTCAATCAGCTTGAGGCGTTATAGTATTTTTAGCCATGCTAGTGGTCTGCTGGTCGCTCAACCAGAGACTGACATACCTCAACAACTACTAGCTGGATTTCCAAGAGCTTTGGAACAGACATTCAATCAATCAATCAATTAATGTTCTGACTGACAGTCTAATTGATTGATTGCCTTCTTTCTAGAAGGTGAACCAGAAGAAACAGCAGCAGGACTCCTAACACGGCTACGTGTCCGTGTCGAGGGTTTCTGTCTCAGGAAGATAAACACAGCAGCCTGCGTACATTAACTATCTGCAGAATGCAGCAGCCGGTTGGGTACGTACAGTATCTCACAAAAGTGAGTACACCCCCCTTTTAGTCAATATTTCATTATATCTTTTAATGGGACAACACTGAAGAAATTACACTTTGCTACAGTGTGTACAGCTTGTGTACCAGTGTAATGTTTTCAGTGTTGTCCCATCAAAAGATATAATGAAATATTCACTAAAATGTGAGGGGTGTACTGTACTGTTGTGTGATACTGTGTGTGTCACATGATGCCACATGAGACTAAAGCCAGTTATGGTAAAGGGGAAATTAGGGGGAGATTTACTTAGTGATAAAAGAAAGCATTGCTCTCTGTAATTGCATTAGTTGCCCATGGGTGACCTGCTGTCAGAGTTTAATTTGATTTTAATGAGTCCATAGTGGGCTAGACCGATGTTCACGTAATGACCGCTGGCTGTTGTGGGCAGTAATGGCGAAGGCAGAGTGACCTGGTGGTCACATGACCATCCAGAGATCTGAACTCACACTGAATTCTTCATCCTCGGTGCCGCTTCTGAACAAGTCAGCCCGCGATTAGCTTTCTTAGCTTTCTTTGTTTTCTTAATTGCAGTAAGAGTAACCTCTGCTTTTCGCCAGTCCCTCACCACAAATTCGTCATGAAGAGGAAAAAAGAAAACACATAAATAAGTCGCACCTGACTATAAGTCGCAGGACCAGCCAAACTAGGAAAACAAGTGCGACTTATAGTCCAGAGATTAAGGTAATATAACGTCAAATTAATCAGAGTAACGCACGTCTTGCCATCACAAATAGGTACAAAGAAATTTAATTAAATTAAACTTTGTGTATGTAATTCCAATCCAATCCAGCTTTATTTGTAAAGCACATTTAAAACGACCAGGCCGACCGAAGTGCTGCACGCTGACATGATTTCAGACAGATTATAAAACACACGAGTAACAAAAACGAACATTTCAAACAAGTAACCACCTGGAAAATGAAAATTGCAGAATACAACTCTCAAGCAGGTTTAAAGGCCAATGAATAAAAGTGAGTTTTAAGTTGTGATTTAAAGACGTGAAGGCTGGGGGCCAATCGGACACGCAGAGGCAACTCACTCCACAACCGTGTTATTACTGATGACACAGACGCCGTCTAGCATCCCCGACCCCAAATAATGGATTTGCTTATCTGTATATAAAATGGGACAAACTACGACTACAAGTAAGTAAGTAAGTAAAGTTTATTTATATAGCACCTTTCACAGATAAACACAATACAAGTAAGGAAAATACAGCATAACATGAGGAAAGGGGAGGGAAAAAAGCGACTCCCAAACAATGCTCAGTACAGTACAGAGTACAGTGTGGGAACAGGAAACAACAACAACAACAACAACAACAAAGCATCTACTCTACTCGGATGGATCTTTTGAGTGCACCACAGGGCACTAAATGTAGCATAGTGGCCACTAGGGAGAGCTGATATCTTTTTCCACAAACGCATTACGCAGATCAAAGGCTCAAAAATCAATCAGGGAAGCATATTTTTAACCAACATGACGCACGGATAGTATCTTAGCCTCGTGTAACAGGAAGTTCAGGCCTATTTGATCATCTCTTACACTCATCATCTACTGTAAAGGCGCCGACACACCAACCAGATAACCGGCCGTCTGACAGTCTGGCGAGGTCGGTGACTCGAGTCTGGCGAGGTCGGTGACTCGAGTCTGGTCGGCGTGTTCCGTGCCGTCGTCAGTCGGAGGAGCCGTCGGCCTTCATTTGGGACGATTTGACTTGTTGAATCGGAGGGCGGGCCGTCGGACTCAACCACCAATCTGATTGGTGGAGAGCTCACCCTCGACTAGCGAATCAGTGCACGAGAAAACCGGCGCTGCCAACGCCAGTATCAAATTCAATTCAATTCAAAGAACTTTATTTATCCGTTAGGAACTTCATTTGTGTTGAGCATCAGTGCGTGTACAGTACCACGAACACAGCATAATCTACCACACACACACACACACACACACACACACACACACACACACACACACACACACACACACACACACACACACACACACACACACACACACACAGTTCCATATAGATAAATAGTTACCAATAAATAGTAACCAAAGATACAGTAAATAAATACATGATACATAAGCATTAGGCATTAAAAACAGTTACATTAAAAAAGTTAAAATAGTAAATGTGTCAATCATTCATATTTCTGATAGATGTAGGCACAAAACTTGTCATGGCCCTCTTGGTCCTGAATATAAGTGATCTGTATCTCTGGCCTGAAGGTAAAAGACAATAGTGACTGTGCAGTGTATGAGTAGCGTCTATTACTCGCTAAGGAACTAAGGAACATCACATCTATCCAAATCCATAAAACACTGGTTATTGACTAATCAAATATGCTGCCATAATCTGGAATAATGTGTTTGTCTTTGTCTCTGTGTGTGCTTATGTGCTTCTGTGTCTTAATGTGCGTCTATGCACTTTTAGCTGTGTCTACTGCTACTTGTGTTTTTCTCATGCCATCAGCATGCCAGCTGTCCTGATCTGGAACAGTGGTTGTGTCATTTTACTTGTCTGAGCTCATGTGTTCTTGTTTTATGCTAATGTATTGTATTGTTGTAGCTCATCTGATGTTTTAAGCCATCAACCTGCAGATGAAAATGAGCCTGCATGGCTAAATCTGGCACAGTTACATGTTAGACTTTGAGCTCAATCAAGTGTGTAGTGGGGGCCCCCCAATGGTTTATTAAGTTACTGATTTAAAGGGAAAGTAATGGAACACTATGGAAGAGAGTAGAGAGTACAGCCTGGGTCAAGAGGACTTGGCTAGCAGAGGACCGTTGTGTCTCTCCCCTCTGATATCAGGACCTATCACAAGACAATCTTGTGACTGACTCGCTGCAATGCAAGGCAGCTAAGGGTGTGGAGGTGTGAACACATGAGGATCCTTTACAGCAAGACATATGACGCCTAGTTAGAAGCGTAATATCTTGTATCATATATGTTAATGTTTCTGTTCTTTTCTGTGAGGAAATATATCAGAATGTAATTTATCTACCATCGACTCTGATGAAGTGTGTTAATCAACTTAATCAAGTTATTCATCATGTGTTGTTCATGTATTAGTCTCAAGTCAACTGGAATAATCAAAAGCCAGTTTATAAAAGCCAAATGTTGTTTTCATAAAGAAAATCATTTTATATGAAAATAATTCATTGAATAAAACAAAGTAGGCTGAAAGTGTCACGTTTAAATTAATGGTAATTATTTCCAAGGCCTTCAGCTGAATGACTGCTCTGGTACTGGGCATCCCATAATCACACACTCTCCTGTCAATCTCTTGGAAGCAGCTGCTTTGAGGACCGCGGTAAGATTTTCTCCAGCTGTTCAGCCAACATCTCCACGTCGTACTTCCGTTCTACGTCCGACCTCCAGGCTTTCTGTAGCTGGATATTTCATTTGTTTGTGTGCATGAATGTGGATGACGTCAGTGAAAGCGATCTTAGTAGCTTGCTACAGTTACACGTCTAGTGATGAATCGGGTGACGCACAGTTACAGGAATGCACTAATATTTTGTCGGTAGTACCAGCTTGCAACAATTATTAGTTTATTAAAAACTTTGGAAATACCAAAAAGCTTTTTCAGCAACACCGGGTGATCGCGCAAGATCCCGCGCGGAGCACGACGGCTACTGCCGGTAAAGTAGTGAAGAAGGAGCAAGAAGCGAGAGAACAGCAGAAGAGAGGAGGAGATCGCAGAGGTCCCAGACACACCAAACAGATGTCTGTGTGTGTGTGTGTGTGGGGGGGGTGATGGCGCAGTGGATATGACACACACCAATGTGTCCCTGAGCAAGACACTTAGGCGTGTGGCCTCTGACATGCTGTATATTGCAATAGTAAATCACTTTGGATGAAAGCGTCAGCTAAATGACACGTAATGTAATGTAATGTGCAGGGACTGGTGGTGTAGCTGTGGACAATGTCAGCCCATGGCTACGGAGGACGAGTGTTTGTGTATTCCTGGATCTGGCCGTCGTTAGACTCCATCCTTACGCATCGCTTTCTGCCAGGACGTTTACGGGCTTTTCCCAAATCACGGAAGTGACGTCGACGCAGCGGCAGCAGCAGAGAGCAGAAGCCATCAGGCAAGTGCTATTTAAATAAAGTCCTGGTGGACTTACAGACTTTCCATTGCCTCGTTGTATGAGTACAGAACCTATCTGTGCTACTGTAGAGGTTTGGTACCATTCCGGTCATTATTAGTGGGGTAATTTACGAGATACACCTTCGGATCCATTAGCGCCTGCCTGCACTAAGCCATTCGGCCGATAGCGCTAACTCGACCTATGTTAGGACCAGGGGGGGGGGGGGGGGGGGGAGCTTCTGGGGGGTTGTTTGGCTCGAGGTCATGGTGCAAAGGACCCGGGGGTGAAATTACTCTGAACCATCCTTTTAACATTCTGACCTCTTCACATAGTTTACAGTGTTTGTCCAGTCCAACCTGTCAGCCTGATAGTGACGTCTAGAATGTCCTCACACAGCATTTTGACTGGAAAGAATACTGCACTTTGGTACGTAGCAGAACAATGTCTCACACACACACACACACACACACACACACACACACACACACACACACACACACACACACACACACACACACACACACACACACACACACACACACGTGACCTGTCGGTGCCCTCATCAGCTAGCCTCTAACACGCTGATCTAGCCTCTGAGACCTCGGTGCTGCTGTGACTTTCCATTTATCTCGTGTTATCAGATGACTTAACACCACTGAAGAGTAGGAGTGCTAAATGTTTAGGTTATTTGTCAGATAATACTGAGGTGAGTGTGAGGTTGTGGAGTTATGAAACTGCTCCAACTCCCAGTTAATCAGTGGAGTCTGACTCAATCAAGGAGGTAACAGAGGCTTTAAGGAGAGAATCTCTGGCAGCAGCCTAAACTATATAAAATGTAGTGGGACATTTTAACAGTAACTACCGTATTGATTTCCCCTCATATACACTGACGCCACTTTTGATATCAAGCCGTCTAGCAAATAATCTGTGCCGTTTTTCTACAAAGAAACTGTACTATCTCAAGATAACTTGAAAGACGATACAGTCACATAAACATCGTGCACACAGGGTGTTTCAGCGTTACGAGTAACCCGACCTGCGGCAGATCTGAAGAGGGGAACTAATAAAATAACAGAGGGCGGTGGCAAAGGCTTAATTACTTTGGCATCAATGAGCTGTGGTGTCTGTGTCATGGAAATCATTAGCCAATTACCATCCCCGTTCCAGCTCTGTGGCTGCAATGTCAGTAACATTTTGACAGCGGTCTGAAGTACTGATGGTTATGGATCAGAAACAGAGGAAATGACCAGTCGTAACAAAGTGGAATTATTTTAGACAAGATTACATGCTGAGTCATGGGCAACTGCTGAACAGGTTGGGGAACTGTGAAGGTGTGAAGGTGTGTAGTAGAGTGTGTGTGTGTGTGTGTGTGTGTGTGTGTGTGTGTGTGTGTGTGTGTGTGTGTGTGTGTGTGTGTGTGTGTGTGTGTGTGTGTGTGTGTGTGTGTGGTCACTCATTTTTATGGTGGTAGAGCGACATCTTATCATTAGATTTCACATCACGCACTAGCTCAGCCATGCAGCACTGGTTCCACAGTACACACAAACACACACGACTGCACGTGTTCACACGCACACGTGCACACACACACACACACACACACACACACACACACACACACACACACACACACACACACACACACACACACCAACTCTTTTATCTAGTCACAAAAGCCACACAATCTTTACAATGTACACTGAGCAAGGGCTTAAACTACATTCTCCAATTCATCATGACTTTATCTGCTCTGATTCAGGACAAAAGAAAGGAGGATGATGGATGATAACCCTGTGCAGATGATATATTCCTTTTTTTACCACATTTAACCAAACGTTTGTCGGACAGGCTTCTAGTATAGAATATAATGAGGAAATAGTATTTAATATAGTTTGACTCACAGGATCGACGGGCCCACAGAGCTCCCTGAATGACTGCGGTACGTCGGTGCCGTGGATCTCTAGGACCATGCACGGTCCAGAACACAGCTCAGTCACCATACTCTGCAGGGACAAACAAATATACTAATAAAACGACTCAACTTCAAACATTTGGTCATTACAGGGTTTCTGCAGGTTTCACCGAGTCAAATGTAAGACCTTTTTAAGACCATTATGTATGAGATTTAAGACCTTTATCACGACATCAACTAAGCCCTACATTTTAAGCCAAGTATACTCGGTAAACTTGCACTTCCCCAAAGCTGAAGAATAAAATCTGTTTCATGTCTGTGGTACACTCTGAAAGAGACTCGCGCCAATAACACGAAAGCTGACTGGCTGCAATATAAGTTGCACGTTGGTCTCATTTGTAGTCGTAATACAGCAAAATTATATTTGGACTAGCGGAAGAAAGAACTAGAACACCACGGAATAAAAAAAGATTTAGATTGTGAAATTTTAGACATTTTAAGACATTTTTAAGACCCCGCGGTAACCCGATATGTGAGGTATTGCCACTCTTCAAGATCTTTACAAAAGGTTGAGTAATGTTTGTGTTTTTATTATCAAAAGTAACAAGTGACAGAAGTGTGATGCAGGTACTTGCTATGATGGCACAACACTGTAGTGTTTATACTCACAGGATACTCCGAGACAACACCTTTGTACACTTCATAGAATTCTTCTGCATTGGCCCGGTCCACATTGAACTGTGAAGAAGAGGAAATATTATTTATGACACAAAAATGGAATATGGACAATGCACTCCGTGAAATGGAGAAAAAGAGTGCAGCCACAATGAAGAAAGTCCCCTTAATCAAATGGAAATACTTCACGTAGTGTGTGTTACTTTGAATTGTGACAATGGCTCCATTATCACAAAAGACCTTTTGTAGTTTCCATAAAAAGAAATATTAACTAATGTATTAAGAACATCAAGGCTGCGAAATCACATCCTTTGAACAAAGACACTGCATTAATTGTGAATACCCTACTTACTGTATTCCCATTAATGCACAACACATTCTGCATGTGGCTACAGAGATACAACCAAGATTGATTTATTTTTGTCCTACGGGCCGGCCCAGAATGTGCATCACTTCTGATGTGGCAAAAATAAATGGAGTGAGAGAGGTCACCGTTTGCAGCAGTTGAATTATGAAGCACGGTTGGATCAGAGAAAGTGAATACAGTGACGGTTGCATGAGTAAAGCTAGGATACATGGGAGCATGAGCATAGGGCAAATAACAAATAACACTATAATATATATCAGTGTTTCCCTAGGTTTGTGGAAGACTTGGGTGCACGTATTTGGCCAAACAAATGCATTTTCACATCATCTTGGACCACTATTATCACCAAATCTGTGTCTGAAATGTTGGAAAATAACACTTGCTAAAGAAGTCAACTGGGGACCAACTACAATCATTAGGTCTGAGAAAAGTAATTTAGTATTTAGCCTTAAGTGATGCCCAACAGCTTGCACCCGAGCCTTGTAATGATACGGAAACCCCTGGACGTATCTCATATAACTCCTATTAGGGGAGTGAAAGGACAGCTTCATTTTTTACCACAGAAATGTGAATCTACAAGACGAAAGCACACGGAAGGACAGGAGAATAGCTAAAGTTTTACCATCTGAAGGGCTGAGATTTCAAATCCAGCTGCAGATATGGAGTTCAGGATCTTTCCAGTCAGACCTGCGAACACATCAAAGCTGTTCTTATCTACAGGCTTTCACGAGCTTAACACAGACTGCAGTAGTAGAAAGGTGTTCATTGCCACAATAAACTCTTCAATGTGATCCTTAGCAAATAATTTCTTCTGCAGCCTTCACGGTTGATTCAAGCATAAACAGTTCAGATCATGCAACACTGTTGTTAATTTTAATAAATGACTAGGGTTAATATCACTGGATGTGCTGTGAAGCCGTTATACTGCCCGCTTCAAACATAAAAATGTTATCTTACGGTGTAGTGACCTTAGCTTGTACTGTCTCCTTTGGACCTAGTACAGGGAGATCGTCTTACTGATGTCCTGTCAATAGGTAGAGGAGACCAGACATAGAGGCGAGATACAGAGCTGTATGTACCTCCTGTCACTGCGGTACATTACTGTAAAAATGTTACGACCACAGTGACAGTGAAGGTCAGACTGCTGCAGACACACGTAATTGAAAGAGGGCGCCAGTCTCATTATCTCAGTCTGACATCCTGATAAAAAAGCAGCCAGAGTACTCGCCAGGCAGGATACCAGGTGTCTACATTCTCCATTAATTGTAAATACTGCTGCATGTAATCATGACTTTCAGTTTGGATCAGGTGTTACAGCGAGCGCTGATAAATTTCTCTCTAATTTTGGGTAATCGTTCGGTCCCAGTCCACTCATGTGTGTATTAGGTAAAGCAACCCCCCCTCCCGAGTCCTCTGTGCCCTCCCCTGGCAGCAGCCAGCAGCCTGTCTAGGATAGGCACACAATCTGCACAGCTCACAAAAGCAGCTGGTGCTGTTGCTAGGAGATCCTTTTCTGGGTGCCTGGCAACAGAGGCTTCTCTATTCCAGTCATGTCTGAGTGCATTTTCAGGCACAACTTTCCTTATCACCGCTGTGATTGGCTGTGCCCTGCACACGTAGCTGTAGCGTATTTTGGCCTCCTAATGGATCTTCAAGGGAAATGAAAGCAAGTTTTTTGATAATATTTGTTTTTGAACTGACCCAGTTTGGGTTCAGCTGGCCAAACCCCTGATGCTGGGTTACTATTTTTTGGCTCAGACCACAACTACGACCTCATGTCTGAAGGTAAACATTGTGTTGTCACATTGGAACTGTGACAGTACTAGAATTTGAGCAGTTTAGGACCTTTTTAACAATGCAACTCCAGACCTTTGTAAGCAGGCCAAAATACAAAGCCAGAATTATTCTTATGATCTAGGTTTGGGCTTTTTTTTTTGTTGCTACAATAGCTTTACATTTTCTACAAGACTATTCTGTAAAATGGCCTAAAAATGAATGAATGAGTCTTGCCGACGGACGCCAGACGAGTCAACAGATTGTTAAGAGCGATGGCGATACCTGCTGGGAAGGAGGACTTTAATAACATTTTTAAAATAAGCCACCATCTCTTTACTGCTTGTATATCAGGATACAAATGGCAGTCCAGTAGGTGTGGTACAGAAGGTGTTATCCTTATCTGTTCTACTGTGGAGAGCAAACTCTGCTTGAAATGATGTCTGTAGTAAGCAAATACCTGTGATGCAGCCAGACCGCTGTGAGCACAGAGAAAATTGTGGACTGTTGTATCACGTTACATAAACTCCTACTTAGATACAGGCCTGTAGGAGAAACGTTTAAATGACATTGACTTTACCGTCAAGGAGAGAGCCGTGTAATTAATAGGTCTATAAGTCAACAATAAAGTGCTGAACGCTTGTGGCTGTTTGCTTTGAACTAACAAGCAAGACAGTTACAGCTCTCGTTTTAATGAACGTTAGCGAAACTAAGAGAAACAAATATAGAAGAGTCATGAGAGAGATTTTGTCATACTTGATAAACTGACACAGCCTAAATCACAATACTACTATATACATATGTATAAATGTACAAATGTATATTCTATATTATGCCCTGCAGTTTAACATAGCATGCCCATGCTTGTAGGTGTTTTTAAGGTCCTCTCTCACAGTAGATATTTCAACTTGTCATAGCAGGAATAGCACAGGTATAGCTGCAGTAATAACATTTATAATGACGTCATTCCATTTAGGTGTGGCAGTATGTCATGCCAACGAGCAGCGTGCACAGTACCAGGATCCTGGCACGCTTACATATCAAACAGGCACAATGTATGTTATGTGAATGGCTCCTTTCATGAGAAAGGTCTATACGCTGGTTATAATACAACCTTAAACCCATGAATACTACTCATGGTAGCATTTCTCCTGAGTTCTTTTCATTTATGTTACTTCCTTTCTAATGTTCCTTGAATAAACATTGCAAGCAAGTATGTGTATCTCCCACACAAGCTCGCAATGTTCCCAAGGTTATCTCAGCTGATTTTTTGTTTTGAGGATGTTATGTTGTCGTCATGTTGAGTGTCTTTGAACAAGACTTCGGGCCCTATTTTAACGATATAAGTGCACGGCGTGAAGTGCCTGCGCAGGTGCGTTTAGGGCGTGTACGAATCCACTTAATCCAAAAAGTGTCCGTGTGCCGGGCGCCTGGTTCTAAAGGGTTGTACTTAGTGTCTTCATTAATCAGAGGTGTGTTTTGGGCGTAACATGCAATCAACCAATCAGAGATCATCAGGCGCGTTTGGACCTTGGCGCATTGCTGTTATGATGGAGGATTTACACCCTAATATGTTTATTAGTAATCTTCTGCATGTGTGTGTGCTGCTGTGCGTCCCTGTGTGTGTAACAAGCATAGTGTGCACGTGCTGTGCACGAGCCTCGGAGCATTTTACTAATGAGCTGTTAAAATAACAATGAAATGCTGCGTTATTGACTTTAGACCAGGTTTTTGTTGGTCAATGGCGCCATCACTTCCCGCTGCCTCAAGATAGCAATACGCCCAGAATGCACCTGAACACACCTCCCTGTAAGACCAGCACGCCCAGAATGCACCTGAACACACCTCCCTGTAAGACCAGCAAGCCCAGAATGCACCTGAACACACCTCCCTGTAAGACCAGCACGCCCAGAATGCACCTGAACACACCTCCCTGTAAGACCAGCAAGCCCAGAATGCACCTGAACACACCTCCCTGTAAGACCAGCACGCCCAGAATGCACCTGAACACACCTCCCTGTAAGACCAGCAAGCCCAGAATGCACCTGAACACACCTCCCTGTAAGACCAGCAAGCCCATGGGCCACAGATGGACGCAGGTGCATTTGCTGTTTAAATGACACGGGCGCTGGACGGGAAATTGAGAACTACACCGGTCTTAAACTAGCAAAGACACTTGGGTCGGGCTTTGCGCTGCGCCGCGCCGGGTGCGAGATAGGAGCCCTCGAGTCTACAGCAATGCAAGCGGTACTGCGAGGCTGTGCTTTGAGCTAAATGCTAACGTCAGCATGCTTACATGCTCACAACGACAATGCTAACATCCTGATGCTAACTAAGCAAGTGTTATGTTTACCATGATCACCATCTTTGTTCGTCATTAGTTGAATGGCATTACTTTTGAAGGCATTTGTTCATAAACTACATAAAAGTATTGGACAAATAAAAATGTTTGAACACATGGTGGCGCTAGAGAAGAGTCAGAGGATCTCCAAAGTCAGTCACTGACTGTTACGGCTGGCCGACATTGCCATCCCTAAAAAAAGAAAAAGAACACAGCACAGAGAGCCCAAGTACATCTATGGAAACTAGATATAAACCTGGTCTAAATCAGATACCAACCAAATATCCATTAAAGGATAAGGACTTGAGATCAAATCAAAAGTAAAGATTACATTAATTGGTGAGCTTGTTTATTCTAATGGGATGTGTGGGCCAGAACAACTAGTCCTCTCCCCTCAGTCAACAACTTTCTGTGTGCATACTTCAGCTCTGTCCAGAGAATTTCACATTTCACAGGTCAGAGCTCCAGTGGCATTCTCCATGAACAGGGATCAGGGCAGGGATTTGGAAAAATCCAAAGCCAAATGCAGTAACCATGTAGTGCCTTTGTGTGACACAAACACATTAACAGCCATAGGTGGAAGGGGAAGAGAAATTGTAGACATGTCGGTGGACTTGTAACTGCATAGTTTAGGAATGTATCAACAGACATACAAGGACCAAGATAGACACATAATTAATAATAAACACATCTGTTGGCTGCAAATGGATACGTATATATGTGCCCTACCTTCTGATATGGCATGAGGTTTGATGATGCAGCATGTGCAGTCTGTTAAGATGGCTGTATTAGAGGGGCCGTGGCCAATTGTGGATGGGAAAAAAAATTCAAGCTCCTAATAAAACAAGCAGAATAACAAAACACTTTAGAGTGCATTTATGGTGTCATTTCTGGGAATGTGGAGCACAGGATAAAAGGCCACATATGAACATTTCTGGGAATGTGGAGCACAGGGTAAAAGGCCACATATGAACATTTCTGGGAATGTGGAGCACAGGGTAAAAGGCCACATAATATGAACATGAATAAAGCTAACAGGCTAGCTTCACATCCTTACTCTTGCTGCTGCAGCAAATGAGTCGGAGCCATGACCAACGTTTTTTATGCCATCTGTTCCAAACTGGGCACGGATACTCTGCGGTGCCTCCTTCCGCGCCACAGCAGAGTCTGCAGGTCCCAGGAGCCTCCTCCAGGTAGACATGGCCTCATCACCAATCAGCTCCATGGCAACCACAGGGCCCGAGGACACAAACTGCACCAGGTTACTGCAGAAATGGAGAAATGGCGACATAACCCATTCATATAAGTGGAATTCCTACCAGCAGAAGGTCAGCTGTGTTCAATATGTTCACATGTCCCTACAATGTCATTAGGATCATGGCCACAGGTTCTGTTAATGATAGTGGTTAGCCACCATAAATGTGCCCTTTCGGTTCACACCTGCTTAAAACTGGCAAATCATTTACAGGGACTCACTTGAAGAAAGGCTTTGACTGATGTTCCACGTAAAAGTCTGCTGCTTGCTTCCTGTAATGTAAGAAAACCATAAACCATGGAGTTAATGAGTGGCCAAATTAGATATTCTATGTGAACTCTAAGTACCAAACTACGGACGAAGACATTTACCGAGGTCAATAATATATCTGGTGACAGTGCAGGATTTGTCCTTTTTTGGTGTGCACGATTCTAGCTTCTCGGTTCAGGAACCTAGTCAACTTTCCTGCACTTTATTAATGAATTTCAGCAATATAGCACCATTTTACTGAAAGCCATTAAGACCTTTAAGTTATTAAATGATTAGGATATGGTGGCCGGGTTGGTTCAGTGGTAGAGCGGGCGCACATATACTTGGAGGTTTATGCCTTGACCCAGAGGTCAAGGGGTTTTTGACCCATGACAATTTCCTGCATTCTCTGTCTGTCTGTCTCTGTCTCTCTCTCTCTCTTTCCCCCTCGCCTAGCTGTCCTGTCAAAATAAAGGCGGAAAAGCCCAAAAAATTATCTTGATTATTAAATGATTATAATATGAAATGATATGGCATGAACGCTGGTATTATTAAATGTAATTGTATCTTTTGTTTTGTTTTGTGGATGGTATTATCTTTTATATATGTTTGTACCTTTGTATATGAACTTCTGTACAATAAAATAATTAATAGTAGCTTCTTCATTGTTTGGGAAAAAGCAGAAATTCTGAGGTTACATTATTGAAAGAAAACAACATTTAACCACAAACACACTGATGCCATGTCCTTGGAATTCCAGTTGAAATTCATTTTCATTGTTTTTAACCTTGGGAGAGTTTCCATTCTGAAGTTAATTATGTACACATTTTGAGAGCCATTATATTTCCACCGGGGTTTTATTACTAGCGGTGTGGAGAAGACTTTGAAACAGCAGTTAGACCTTCATACTGGGCGGGTAATAAAAATGGTAACACTGTTTTACGGGGGTGTAACATCCTAATGACTCCAGTTTTTACTTAGAATTTAGTTAGCTGTGCTGAGGAACGTCCTTGAATGAACTGCTTAATTTTGTGATCTCAGTATTTATGAAACCCTGCCTGCAGCCAGCAATTCAATCGATCATTTACTTTCAAATACGTGTCAGATCCTTTAAAATACCACAATGTACAAACACTATTACAAGTAAAAGTCCTGCATCCAGAATGAATAAGCACCTGATCAAACTGTAATGAAATGGCGACCTTGCCTGCTCCTTGAAACGCCATATGTTCCTAATATGTGAGAAAGCAGGGCCATCCATCTGTTTACTGTATGTGTGAATACTGGCAGAAATACGGCTGTGCCTCTCTCCTTGTCCGATACATTTCCACAGTATGACTTGCAGTTTTATTAGACGCTCTCACGGGTGAGGCTTTGACCTTACCATGTAAGCGTTACCATTTTGGCTTTGGTCACGATCAGGTCGGAGGAGTATATCAACTCAAGGACATCTCCGATCTTGGTGATTACATCTGGCTTTATCACAGCAAGAGTTCTGGAAAAATGGAGAGAGAAAGATATATAATGGATCATGTCTGACGACAATAAGATCAGACACCATAACAGAAACACTTTCAATAACTACTTACAATAACGCTTGATAATGTGTGGGGCTGTGTATTGTGCCTTAAAGCTATAGTGCATAGTTTCTGTCTCCCCCATGAGGAATTCTAAGTAATGGCCACGTGATACAAGTCTTCTGTAATTGCGCACGCCCCACCCCTCCTCCACGCAGTTGCTTGTAATCAAGGAGGACACGGACGATTACAAAAACATAATAGACTCTTCAGAAGAGGTGATTATATCTTCACCACTCAAATTTCTGAGCGCGAAAGTCGCCGGAGGACACCAATTTCTAAACATAGCCACACTGAGAAACACAGAGAGAGTTGTGTGGAGCTGATAGTCTTAATTAGCTTTGCATCAACTCGTTTGGCAACGGCTTGAATGTAACGGACGTTCATTAATATCAAAGTATCAAGTTACGCACTAAAGCTTTAAAGTATTGGGGAAAACTGTAGGTTGGCGTGCTTGGTCAGTCTTACTTGCATACTCCTACTGATTTAGATCATTGATTTATTTATGTGGGTATAGTTCTTGAGTTTGTGATCGAAATGTTTTTCAAGGAAAACAAAGTAATATACATTATTTTTTAATGTGTATTGTTTTGGTATCCATGCAAAATATATCACAAATAAAATCACAAATAAAATGTGATTTATTATTCATGTTGTTATTTGTCTCTTCTAAGTTCAAGCACACACACAATTAATTTGCTTTGAACATCTGATGGACAGCTGCTTAACAGCAGGTGCAACTGGACAAGCATCCAATTACTAACAACATATTATTTAAGATTATATTTTATTTTTAGATTTTTATATTTCTTTTGGGCTGTTTCGCCTTTTATTGGATAGGAAAGATGAAGACAGGATAGGGAGAGAGAGGGGGACGACATGCAGCAAAGGGCCGCGGGTCGGAATCGAATCCTGGCCGCTGCGGTAAGGACTGAGCCTTTGTACATGGGGTGCACGCTCAACCAGGTGAGCTACCAGGGCGCCCAATTACAAATCTAAAAGGAACTTCCTTTAAATGATGACAATAAATGCAGATAACATAGATAACACCAGTTTCCACAACATGCTACAGAAAATGCAGCAAAATCTAAATAGAATACATTGCAACAAATTAACTTTACCGTAATATTTAATATACTGAGGATTAAGTACAATGTGCGGGAGTTTATAATGTCTGTGAGCAGTCCTGCGCAAAATAATGCTAAAATAAAGATTATAAATCACAGTTACAGGGAATACGGTAATGTAAAGTTGTGAGGCATGTAACTGGAGAGGATCAAGCAGACTCATCACACAACCTTATTACAAAAGACTTATTACACAATCATACCTTTCTTTTTTGCTGCCAAGTTTGTTTGCTGTGTACTGATCTCCATATTCAATCAGGTTAAGCTGTCGTGAGAAGACATTCACTCGATTCCCAACGAACAGGTCCTCTTGATTGAGGTCCTCATATTTGGTCCTTCTCAAAAATATCCGCTGGTTTTTTACATCAAACTGCAAATAAAGACAAACGTGTTGGTAGTTTAGTCAAATGAAACAGTTGCAGACATAAGATGTTTGTAACTACTATGAAAAATATACCAGAGACGATATAACCTGTGCTGCAAACAATTTTTCCAGACGTCAACAGGGAAAAAACATCTGTTCATGCATCTAAATTCTATCGACATTAAACAGAATAAGCATCTCTTTAAATATTTAAATTTTGAGACTAAAAAGCATGATACGTTGTGATTACAGTAGCCTTTCATTAACAAGTAGCTAGCCTGGAAGCTGAAACAATGCAACAGCAAATATAATATAAGAATAGTGCCTGCAGCAGTGAATGCTCACCATCTCCACTGCGCTATCTTTGGGGTAGTAGAACAGTTGGTAGCGCCGCAGGAGAGCTGCAGTAGGGTCATACCACTCAGTAAGAAAGGCATAGCGTTCCTCCTGATAATGTCAAAGAACAGAACAAATCAGTAATAAGGAGGCACCAAATAACACATACTGCGCTTAATAACCATGAGGTTATGATACTGTAACTTTTGTTTTTTTTGTTAAAGATATACTGTATGTGTAGGTATTTGTCCCAGATATAGACCCAACTTGTTTTACATAACTGTAATGAGAAAAGAAAAAACTGAGCTAGGTTTAAATTATTAAAGTTAAAGTAGCATCTCTGTCCGTGCCAGCAGCTCCATATTTGTTGCAGTAGACATACTGTACCCGTCCGTTAAGATTGTAAAAGAGCCATATCAGAGGTTTTTATATCACTGTTAACTATGTTCTAATGCATTTTTGATTGCGTCACCCCGCATTCGATGAGGGTTTGGATTATAATAATAAACGTGCAGAGACG
>CM042432.1:38892790-38967790 GCA_023631565.1 Gymnocephalus cernua | reverse complement strand
TAATTCAAATTCACATTTCCCAGCCTGTAGGCTGCACTGAACACCGGGGGATTTACCAAAGAGTAACTTTAGGAATGAGTGAATGTCCAACTGTTGTTTATTTGGTATTTTATTAAAAACACACACACACACACATTGACCGTGGTTATTCTTGCATTGTATTATCTTGTATAATGAGCGACTGTATAAAAGGTAAATAATGAGTAAGACATTGGAAGTCAGACAGGTGCACAAAATTAAAGCTGAGTCATTTTGACCTTGTAGAGTTAACCAGCCTACAGGTCCAAGAGCTGTGTTTCCATGGTAATAACCTGTGTTTCCATGGTAACAACCAATGACAGTGGTTGGCACACAGATGGAACTGATGGAAAATAGGCAAACTTATAAATTATTAAAAATTATCAACAAAAATGTTAAGAGTATATAGTAGTAGTAATATAAAAATACAGTACTTATCATGCAGCCAAAATGGGCTCTGCCACTGTTACATTATTATACTTTTGGATTATTGAATGCAGATTTTCTAGTTGTTATTATTTGATAGACTGTTGAGTGGTTTAATTTATGTTTAACAAGATGTTGTATATGCTCATGATAGGTTTTAAAAAATATCCGTCTGCAGAGTAACTAGTAACTACAGCTGCCAAAGGTAGTCCTACTGGAGTACATTGAAAAACTCAGACTCAGAGTACACTAGAGTAATTTAGTAGTACTACTATTACTTTCCACCACTGGAGAAAGGCTTTAGCAGTAAAGTAGATAATACATGCACAAGCTGGTGCCATTGGCCCTCTGTCTGAGGGTTCTTAGCTTCTGGTATATGATCTGTAGCTAAGTTTGCTTATAATATAATATTAATATACCATTCATATTTCATGTGTATATTTTGGAACACCTAGGGAGATCCGTTGTGGAGCGCCAGGCTTCTCCATACTAATCCCCAGGCCATAAGAGATGCTCATTACAGGTACAGTAGGTCCATGCTAAATTACAGCTGCAACCTCTTGTAGTAAATGGAATATTTGGGGGAGAAAACAAGACATTTAATAATGATATCACTTTGTGTTTTATGATATTGTGATTGGTATTTTTCACTGATTCTCTATAGACCATTAATCGAGAAAATAATCAGCATATTAATAAAAAAAATTAGAATAATCATTAGTTGCATCAGCCCTGCAAAATATTGAGCCTTGATGCGAGAAGCAGTGGCAGCAAAAACTGTCCTGTCCTGTTAGTAGTGTCCTGAGGAGTGTCCTGAGGAGTGTCCTGTTAGTAGCGTCCTGAGGAGTGTCCTGAGGAGTGTCCTGTTAGTAGCGTCCTGAGGAGTGTCCTGAGGAGTGTCCTGTTAGTAGCGTCCTGAGGAGTGTCCTGAGGAGTGTCCTGAGGAGTGTCCTTAGGAGTGTCCTGTTAGTAGTGTCCGGAGGAGTGTCCTTAGGAGTGTCCTGTTAGTAGCGTCCTGAGGAGTGTCCTGAGGAGTGTCCTGAGGAGTGTCCCAGGACAGTCAGACACTGTCCTGGGACATGTCACAGTGTCTTTGTGTCCCAGGACAGTGTCTGACTGTCCCGGGACACTCCTCAGGACACTACTAACAGGACACTCCTCAGGACACTCCTCAGGACACTCCTCAGGACACTACTAACAGGACACTCCTCAGGACGCTACTAACAGGACACTCCTCAGGACACTCCTCAGGACGCTACTAACAGGACACTCCTCAGGACACTCCTCAGGACGCTACTAACAGGACACTCCTCAGGACACTCCTCAGGACACTCCTCAGGACGCTACTAACAGGACACTCCTCAGGACACTCCTCAGGACGCTACTAACAGGACACTCCTCAGGACACTCCTCAGGACACTCCTCAGGACACTACTAACAGGACACTCCTCAGGACACTACTAACAGGACACTACTAACAGGACACTCCTCAGGACACTCCTCAGGACGCTACTAACAGGACACTACTAACAGGACACTCCTCAGGACACTCCTCAGGACGCTACTAACAGGACACTCCTCAGGACACTACTAACAGGACACTCCTCAGGACGCTACTAACAGGACACTACTAACAGGACACTCCTCAGGACACTCCTCAGGACGCTACTAACAGGACACTACTAACAGGACACTCCTCAGGACACTCCTCAGGACGCTACTAACAGGACACTACTAACAGGACACTCCTCAGGACACTCCTCAGGACGCTACTAACAGGACACTCCTCAGGACACTACTAACAGGACACTCCTCAGGACGCTACTAACAGGACACTACTAACAGGACACTCCTCAGGACACTCCTCAGGACGCTACTAACAGGACACTACTAACAGGACACTCCTCAGGACACTCCTCAGGACGCTACTAACAGGACAGGACAGTTTTTGCTGCCACTGCTGCTGCTTGATGCACAGACATGATAAACAGTTGTAGAAAGGAGTTGTTAAACTGTGACAATAGTTCATGGCGTAATTAATATCAACAGGTTTCTCATCAGTGGAGCTGATGTTATCACATCAGCGACATACCAGGCGAGTATTCCAGGATTCATCAGTCACCTGGACGTGAGCCCTGAACGCGCCAGGGAGCTGCTGATGTCTGGAGTTCAACTGGCCAAAGAGACTGTCGAGAGATTCGTCTCCGACACGCGTCCAACAGGTATTAAACTGTACGTCTGTGATATATTTTAAGATGTGAAACGCGGCGTCTCTGTGAGCTGTGATGCTATGTCATTGTGTTTTGTTTTTGGATCTCTTAAGGGCCGAGATGTCCCCTGGTGGCCGGCTCTGTCGGCCCGTACGGGGCCTTTCTGCTCAACGGAGCCGAGTACACCGGGGCTTATGCAGAGGAGATGAGTGTTGAAGTGAGTGGCTCTCAGCTGCTTATACAAGTTACATAAGAAGTAAATATGCATGCTGTGTGAGAGTGACACATAGAAAATATTAACAGGAATGTGGACCTATGTTTTGACTTACTTATTACTGAATAAGTTGTTAACTTCAGAGTTGGTTATGGCGTATCTCTGTAGAACAATTTCTTATTAATTCTATGATAAATCATGCACAAATTGAAGGAGCTGATGGGATTACACTTCACTGTAGAGTTGTACCTCGTACCATTATATGTGACAAATTTAAAAAATTGTGAAGAAATCAACGCTTACACGTTTCGGCACAAAGCCTTCTGCAGAGCGTTTGGCTTTGTGCCGAAACGCGTCAGCGTTGATCTAATTAAACAAGTCAAATGACAATATTTTGCCCTCTTCAACTTGGGGACTTTAGATGTGCTACCTTTTCTTCACTTTTAGGAACATGCCTATTGGATTTTATGGGTTAGCTCTCCACCAGGAATCACCATTGTTTATGCAAAACCTCCTTTTTCAACTAAATAAAAATGGATTGATTGATTTAGAATTAAGTCATAATCATTGGTCTCGGGTGTCTTTTTTTCTCTTCCAAGGAGCTTAAAATGTGGCATCGGCCGCAGGTCGACTGTGTAACGGCAGCGGGAGCGGACCTCGTTGCTTTTGAGACAATCCCAAGTATCAAAGAGGCGGAGGCTCTGGTTGAGCTGCTCAGGGAGTTCCCGAACTCTAAAGCCTGGCTCTCCTTCTCTTGTAAGGTAATCACTGCTGATGACCAGTATAACTGGTGTCCATTCATTGTTAACTGTTGTGCAGTGTGTCAAAACAACTCACGTTTGGTCCACAAACGCCACCAGGATGGGAAGTGTATATCGGACGGCAGCCCGTTCACAGACGCCGTGCAGATGGCCAACAGATCCACGCAGCTGGTCGCTGTAGGAGTCAACTGCTGCTCAGCAGCGCTGGTGGAGCCACTGCTGGACTCTGCAGGATCCCTGCTGGGCCCAGACATGAGCTGGGTGGTGTACCCCAACAGTGGAGAGGACTGGGACACTAAGCATGGGTGAGTCTGTAGTCAAGGGGCCCTATCTTGCACCCTGTCAGGTGCATTGTGGGCGTGCTGGTCTTACAGGGAGGTGTGTTCAGGTGCATTGTGGGCGTGCTGGTCTTACAGGGAGGTGTGTTCAGGTGCATTCTGGGCGTGCTGGTCATACAGGGAGGTGTGTTCAGGTGCATTCTGGGCGTATGGCTATCTTGAGGCAGCAGGAAGTGATGGCACCATTGACCAACAAAAACCTGGTCTAAAGTCAATAACGCAGCATTTCATTGTTATTTTAACAACACATTAGTAAAATGCTCCGAGGCTCGTGCACAGCACGTGCACACTATGCTTGTTACACACACAGGGACGCACAGCAGCACACACACATGCAGAAGATTACTAATAAACATATTAGGGTGTAAATCCTCCATCATAACAGCAATGCTCCAAGGTCCAAACGCGCCTGGCTTTTAAAGGGAATGGGAGATGATCTCTGATTGGTTGATTGCATGTTACGCCCAAAACACACCTCTGATTAATGAAGACACTAAGAACAACCCTTTAGAACCAGGCGCCCAGCACACGGACACTTTTTACCGCCGTCAAACTAGCAAAAGTGGATTTAGACACGCCCTAAACACACCTGCACCAGGCGCTTCACGCCGTGCAATTAGATCGTTAAAAGGGGCCCAAAGGAGTTTTAATTGTCAGGTCACAGCACAGCAACAGATGGGACACGTCAGAGTCTCCAACAGAATACCGAACACGCTTTGATCACTTATTTTAAGTCACCATGAAAAGGACGATTCTTCTTACTCCACCACAATGATCTAACAGATTTAGAGCATAACATATGATCAGATTATATGATGCATTTATAGATTAAATTGCCCACACCAATGCATTCATAATAATAAATAGGAATGTAACGATGCTTTGTGAATCGGTTAAAAATCGATATGAATGTGTAAAGAATATAATATTATTAATTAATTAAATTAATATAATATTATATTTGTTGCACTTCTGGTTGGACACAAACTGCATTTTGCTGTCTTTGTACTTGTGCTCTGCACACTGACAATAAAGTTGAATCTAATTTAGTGAGGACACGTCTGTGGTTTTGCAGTTTATATGAACAGAGGAATATTTGTCAGTCATTTGTCTGCAGCTGTTCAGTTGTTCTGTGAGTGTTAGAAATATAGTATAATAATATAATAGTATAATAAATAGTATCATATTTAATGTTAAGTGTATTGTTACTACATCCCGAATAATAAAACGATATATAACACTCTGAAAGGAGCCATATTGCATAATCGGTACTTTAACTTTTTCATATTGGAAGTACATTTTGCTGATAATACTTTTGTACTTTTACTTGTAATGGAGTATTTTCACAATGTGGTAATGCTACTTCTACTGTGGTAAAGCATCGGAGTACCTTGTTCCGCTGCTGCTGACTGATGTTTCTCCTCCCAAGGTGGCTAACGTCCGGGAACACGTCAGCATCGATAGCCAAACTAAGTCACACGTGGAAGAAGCAAGGCGCCGCGTTGATCGGTACGGCGGACCGTTCTCTTCCTGTTTCAGCTGTGATCGTGTCTTTCTGTATATTTCCTCTCACTAATGCGTGTTGTGTGTCCATCAGGGGGCTGCTGTCGTATCGGTCCCGCTCACATAGCAGAGTTACGACAAGAGTTAAAAGGAAGCTGCACGTCTGCAGCCGCTGCAGTGTGACTGGACTGAACACGGGACGGGGACGGGGCGACCTCTGGCTCACCCAGTGGGAGCGTGCGCCCCACGTCGGCCGAGTCCTGCAGAGGCGCGGGTTCGAATCCGACCTGCTGCCCTTTGCTGCGTGTCGTCTGCCATCTCTCTCCCCCTTTCCTGTCTCTGCACTGTCGCTATATAATAAAAGGGAAAAGCCCCCAAAACATAATCTTTATAAATAAATGTAACGGGGATTGTTGAGAAGAAAGATGTCGGTTTGTTCCAAGAGTTTATAAAAATGTTTTCATTTATTGGAAAATAAATAATAAATAAACCATTACATCAAATCACACAATGACATCTGTGTTGGGTCAAAGACAAATGGCACCGCACAGCCTGGTCCTAGCAGACTCTGGCCCAGACTAGCCTGGTCCTAGCAGACTCTGGTCCAGACTAGCCTGGTCCTAGCAGACGCTGGTACATTAGCCTGGTCCTACCAGACTCTGGTAGGTCCAGACTAGCCTGGTCCTAGCAGACTGGTACATTAGCCTGGTCCTAGCAGACTCTGGTCCAGACTAGCCTGGTCCTACCAGACTCTGGTAGGTCCAGACTAGCCTGGTCCTAGCAGACTCTGGTCCAGACTAGCCTGGTCCTACCAGACTCTGGTAGGTCCAGACTAGCCTGGTCCTAGTAGACTGGTACATTAGCCTGGTCCTACCAGCCTCTGGTACATTTCATTTGTACAGAGAGTCTGGCCTCTCTCCACTGACGAGTGTTAAGGTTAGGATTCCACTATCACTTCTGTACAGTCTGTTTTTAACTGGGATCAGCTACGCAGCAGGACTGGATGTTACTGGGTGGTTCACAAAGCACAACAAAATGTCAGCTGCTTAAACACGTGAACTGGACGGCGTTTCCACCGAAGTAACCACAGTATGGACGTCAGGCACAAAACAAGCCCACTTACCTGTACAATGAATTATGGAAGTGTGTCATCTTTGAACAGAATTTACAGCAGTTTCCCAGACAGCACTAGTTAAATATATTGTGCACTCTTACAGTATCACTGCAGTGCGTTAACATGATGTAATAAAAACATAAAATCAGAGAAATCTGCATGTGATTACGAGCAGAATCCTGTTATGTGAACACCTAATCTCCCTCTTCTAGTATAACACAGGGTTAGACAAAATAAACGCCTAACAATGCAGTGGCCATGATCTGTTAAGAATAGGGCCGTCCTCGACTAAAGAAACTCTTAGTCGACTAACACTTATATGATGTTGTCGACTAATCGATTAGTTGATTTAATCGACAGAGCTGTGCTCTTTGAGAGCTGGTTAAGACTAGAAAAGCTCAACATAAATGTAGTTAATTAACCATCTGTAAAACTGAGTTTCTCTGAAATTAATCCTGCAAAAGCACCACTTTAAATCTCGTGTTCACCAGAAATGTTCTCAGAAGTTGCTTGGAAATGAGTAATTAAGCACGAATAAGCATAAAAAATGACTTATCGACTAAAGAAATCTTAGTCGACTAAGAAGGGGGGGGGGGGGGGGGGGGGCAGCCCTAGTTAAGAACAGCGTATATTTTTGTGTGTAGCCATATGTCATCATGATTGTTCACATCACATAACGTATTTTTACCTTGTTTGCATGGGATGCATTAGCAGCTCAGACAGCGACAATCTGTGTCGTAGTTTTCTGCCTTAATATGCTTTTCAATTAAAAACTGCCACTGAAAGGAGTTCATGTGCTTACTATATACAGTAGGTACCTGTCTAATGTATATGAGAACATTACTATACAGGTACCTGTCTAATGTATATGAGAACATTACTATACAGGTACCTGTCTAATGTATATGACAACATTACTATACAGGTACCTGTCTAATGTATATGAGAACATTACTATACAGGTACCTGTCTAATGTATATGTACCTGTCTAATGTATATGAGAGTAAGTTCTGTGTTGCATGAGAGTACGTGTTGAGAGATGCTTATTTTCTGTATTTTGTGTTGTTTTTGTAAAGCTGCGAGTCCAAAACAACTTTCCCTTCTGGGACGATAAAGTATATCTCATGTTATCTGTATGGGAACATAAGAACAGTATATAATATCCAGGCCTCTATAGTCTGACTCCCACTGCTCAGCGGTCATTTAATGGGGCTCACGTGTGTAGCTGCCATTGATTTTGATTTAAAGAAGTTGTTGCTGTATCACTCGCAATCACTGGCAAAGACAGAAAAGTGAGGAAAGAAATCATGAAGACAAGGTACACCAAGGCTGACTTTAACACACTATTTGGTTAAAAGCACATCTGATTGTCTTAAAAAACATTAATTAATTACCGGTGATATTTTATTTTAGTCTTATTTTCAACAAATCCCACAAAAAGACCAAAGCCAACAATGAATTGATACTATTAACAAGCGTGTGTGCATTCAGAGCCTGATCTATCTATCTATCTATAGATCGATCTATCTATCTATCTATCTATCTCTCTCTCTCTCTCTGTTCCAAAAACCATGAAAACACATCAATGAGCCACACTGTGGCTCTGGATTCCTTCATTACAATCAACATGGGCACTGTAGTTTAGCCTAAAATAATTGAAAAACTCTCAAAAGGTGATATGGTCAATGTTGTGGTCACGTGCTTCTGCTGCCCCCTGCTGGCAAAAATACCCCAACAGCAATTATTGCAGGTTTAACAATGAAACTACACATTTAAAGGATTTATAATTTAGGTCTTCAGTAGTACCAAATGGGCTCTGGGCTGAGTGGCAGAGTATTAAGAGACGGGGTACGGAAGTCAGGGGGTATTAAGAGACAGGGTACGGAAGTCAGGGGGTATTAAGAGACAGGGTACGGAAGTCAGGGGGTATTAAGAGACAGGGTACGGAAGTCAGGGGGTATTAAGAGACAGGGTACGGAAGTCAGGGGGTATTAGGAGACAGGGTACGGAAGTCAGGGGGTATTAAGAGACAGGGTACGGAAGTCAGGGGGTATTAAGAGACAGGGTACGGAAGTCAGGGGGGATTAGGAGACAGGGTACGGAAGTCAGGGGGTATTAAGAGACAGGGTACGGAAGTCAGGGGGGATTAGGAGACAGGGTAGGGAGGTCAGGGGGTATTAAGAGACAGAGTACGGAAGTCAGGGGGGATTAGGAGACAGGGTACGGAGGTCAGGGGGTATTAAGAGACAGGGTACGGAAGTCAGGGGGGATTAAGAGACAGGGTACGGAGGTCAGGGGGTATTAAGAGACAGGGTACGGAAGTGTTAAAGTGCTCATATTATTCTCATCTTCAGGTTCATAATAATAATATTTTGAGGTTTTACCAGAATATGTTTACGTGGTTTTATTCTCAAAAAACTCCATATTTTTGTTGTACTGCACATTGCTGCAGCTCCTCTTTTCACCCTGTGTGTTGAGCTCTCTGTTTTAGCTACAGAGTGAGACATCTCACCTCTATACCATCTTTGTAGGGAGTCTCACATGCTCAGTAGCTCGGTAAGATCACATCAGCTAGCTGTTTGTTTCTCTAACTTCAAGGCAGGATCAGCAGGGAGACTTCTTCTAAACAGGGAACACTTCCACCTTAGCGTGGAATACCTGCAGAACAGGGACAGGAAGTAGTTCTTTTGGAGATTATGGTGAACTAGTGTGTGTTGTAGCAGTGTTTTTGCCATTGAGAACGAGCTAGCATGCTAGTGCTAGCACGCTACGGTTAGCCAACTGGTCTCGGCTACTGACGTAGAAAGCCGTGCAGATGTTGACCAGCTCACCCAGAGACTGAAGGCAGGAATCATTCAGAAAACGTATCTCGAATGAATGAATGAATGAATGAATGAATTAAGAGACAGACTAACACATTGTCGGTTTTGGTCTTTGCATGGGAAATATAGAGTAACACCAGAACTATCCTTTTAAAAGGGGAACTTCTGTACTACCTGCCCTCCCCCCCCCACACCCCCCGTGTGTCCCATTAAACCTTGTCAGTCTGTGATGTCTTCTTCGAGGTCGCTGTCAGGGGAGCTCCTCTGTCTGTACTCTGTAGTGTTGGACAGGCGTTTCCAGCTGCTGTCTTTCTGACTGCCCATACTGTGCGAGCGTCCCAGGTAGGCCAGGCGCTTGGATGCCGCTCTCTCCTCGGCTTCCTCGGCGACGCTTCCGTGCGCCCGCTCCGTGCCGTGGTGGTGGAAGTCGTGGCGCAGGTTCTCCAGGTTCAGAGCCCAAGGGCCGAGCTTCTGCCAGTTCACCCTCTGGAAGGCCATGATGCAGTGCAGGTTGCCGCCCACCTGTGAGCCACCCAACGTCCTCTCAGTTAGGCTCTGACCCAGATATGTTAAAGGGTAACTACCGTTTCAACCTGGACCCTGTGTTCCCATGTTCCCATGTTCCTATGTTCCCATGTTCCCATGTTCCTATGTTCCCATGTTCCCATGTTCCCGTGTTCCCGTGTTCCCGTGTTCCCGTTTTCCTATGTTCCCATGTACCTATGTTCCCATGTACCTATGTTCCCATGTACCTATGTTCCCATGTTCCCATGTACCTATGTTCCTATGTTCCCATGTTCCTATGTTTTGTGTTCTTATGTTCCCATGTTCCCATGTTCCCATGTACCTATGTTCCCATGTTCCTATGTTTTGTGTTCCTATGTTCCCATGTTCCCATGTACCTATGTTCCCATGTTCCCATGTTCCCATGTTCCTATGTTCCTATGTTCCCATGTTCCCATGTTCCCATGTACCTATGTTCCCATGTTCCCATGTTCCCATGTTCCTATGTTCCTATGTTCCCATGTTCCCATGTTCCCATGTTCCCATGTTCCTATGTTTTGTGTTCCTATGTTCCCATGTTCCCATGTACCTATGTTCCCATGTTCCCATGTTCCCATGTTCCTATGTTCCTATGTTCCCATGTTCCCATGTTCCCATGTACCTATGTTCCGATGTTCCTATGTTCCTATGTTCCTATGGTTCTATGTTCCTATGTTCCCATGTTCCTATGTTTTGTGTTCCTATGTTCCCATGTTCCCATGTTCCCATGTACCTATGTTCCCATGTTCCTATGTTCCTATGTTCCCATGTACCTATGTTCCGATGTTCCTATGTTCCCATGTACCTATGTTCCCATGTACCTATGTTCCTATGTTCCCGTGTTCCCATGTTCCCATATTCCTATGTTTTGTGTTCCTATGTTCCCATGTTCCCATGTTCCCATGTACCTATGTTCCCATGTTTTGTGTTCCCATGTTCCTATGTTCCTATGTTCCCATGTTCCCATGTTCCTATGTTCCCATGTTCCTATGTTCCCATGTTCCCATGTTCCCATGTTCCCATGTTCCCATGTTCCCATGTTCCCATGTTCCCATGTTCCTATGTTCCCATGTTCCCATGTTCCCATGTTCCCATGTTCCCATGTTCCTATGTTCCCATGTTCCCATGTTCCTATGTTCCCATGTTTCCATGTTCCTATGTTCCCATGTTCCCATGTTCCCATGTTCCTATGTTCCTATGTTCCCATGTTCCCATGTTCCTATGTTCCCATGTTTCCATGTTCCTATGTTCCCATGTTCCCATGTTCCTATGTTCCCATGTTCCCATGTTCTCATGTTCCCATGTTCCTATGTTCCCATGTTTTGTGTTCCCATGTTCCTATGTTCCTGTGTTCCCATGTTCCCATGTTCCCATGTTCCTATGTTCCCATGTTCCCATGTTCCTATGTTCCCATGTTCCCATGTTCTCATGTTCCCATGTTCCTATGTTCCTGTGTTCCCATGTTTTGTGTTCCTATGTTCCTATGTTCCCATGTTCCCATGTTCCTATGTTCCTATGTTCCCATGTTCCCATGTTCCTATGTTCCCATGTTCCCATGTTCCTATGTTCCCATGTTCCTATGTTCCTATGTTCCCATGTTCCCATGTTCCCATGTTCCCATGTTCCTATGTTCCCATGTTCCCATGTTCCCATGTTCCTATGTTCCCATGTTCCCATGTTCCCATGTTCCCATGTTCCCATGTTCCCATGTTCCCATGTTCCCATGTTCCTATGTTCCTATGTTCCCATGTTCCTATGTTCCCATGTTCCCATGTTCCCATGTTCCCATGTTCCCATGTTCCCATGTTCCCATGTTCCCATGTTCCTATGTTCCCATGTTCCCATGTTCCTATGTTCCCATGTTCCCATGTTCCTATGTTCCCATGTTCCCATGTTCCCATGTTCCTATGTTCCCATGTTCCCATGTTCCTATGTTCCCATGTTCCCATGTTCCCATGTTCCTATGTTCCCATGTTCCCATGTTCCTATGTTCCCATGTTCCCATGTTCCTATGTTCCTATGTTTTTGAGCGAGCGGCGAAACAAGCTACAATGTAAGTTAATAGGACAATTGTGCAGCTTGTATTTTACCTTTACAAAAGTGCTCGTTTTGACAGTGACAGGCTGAGATTATTATTCTAAGTGTCTGAAAACATTAACGCTTGTTTCTCTGCTGCCGACTGCAGCGATCTCGCTAAATACTGGACCAACATCAAAGATTATTGTTCCCATCAGACACTAAAGACCCCGACACGCCAACCAGATAACCGTCCGTCTGACAGTCTGGCGACGTCGGGGTCTCGAGTCTGGTCGGCGTGTTCCGTGCCGTCGTCAGTCGGAGGAGCCGTCGGCCTTCATTTGGGACGATGTGACTTGTTGAATCGGAGGGCGGGCGGTCGGACTCAACGACCAATCTGATTGGTGGAGAGCTAACCCTTGACTAGCGAATCAGTGACGAGAAAACCGGAAGTGACGATGGTAAACATACCAGATAAACAGAGACGAACGCCTCTCAGAATCTGATGAAGATCTTTTAAACTGACCTTTGTTGATCTGAGATGAAGACAGATTCAGCAACTGCACGGCCGATTTCTCCTTAACATGTTTCCAGAAACACGTCACGGTGAAATATTTTAGTAGAATATGAGATCGTGTTCTGAACGAGACGCCGTTATGGTCGGGGAGCAGCCGGACCCACGTGACGCGTTCGTCCAATCAGCTGCCGGTTTTCATTTTTTTGTGCGACAATCCAGATTAGCGCCGCCTGCTGTCATGGAGACGTATTACGTCTCGCACACGTGCAGAACGTACGTTCAAGTCGGCGTCTCTTCGGTGTGTTCTGAGGAACTTTTTGGACCGACTCGGGGAGACTGATCAGTCCGACTGGCTTTACTGCCGCCGGTCGGCCGTCTGGTCGGCGGGTCGGAGGCTTTAGACACCAAAACATAGGAAAATAGGGTCCAGGTTGAAAAACACGGTAGATCTCCTTTAACATAATCAGCAACATTTGAAATAACAGGTGTGAGAAGGGGAACCTTTTTGGTTTTGCGGCGCTGGATCCCCCTCTCCGTGTGACGAATGTCCAGGTATTCTGGATTCTGTGTGTTGAGGTCCGTCACGATGTCCTGCCATCTGAAAAGAGTTATGTTGAACAGCTGAAACATACATAATAATAATAATAATAATAATAAAAATAATAATAATAATAATAATACGGTACAGGATCCAATAAGGAGAGCGAGGAGAGACAGAGATCTTACTTTTTACAGTGAATAGCTGGGTGTTTCCTGCTGGGCTCGCCGATCAGGATCCAGTGCTCCATTTCGTTTGTGGGGAGAGGGCCCCTTGGCACAAACACACAACGCCACTTTCAACAGACAAATCAGCAACGCTTGTCCTCGGGTCAAATTTGACCCGTTTGCAAAACCTTTCTATATCAGAACTACGACAAAAGAACGTTGAAAAAAGTGACAAATGTTGGGAAAAGCTAAAAAAACGCAGGAAAAGAAGAAAACATCAAAAACATCGCCAAAGGTGACAAAAAACTTGTTAAAAAAACGCCAAGTGACAAAAAACTTGATAAAAAACGCCAAGAAAGTGACAAAAAAATTGTTAAAAAAACGCCAAGAAAGTGACAAAAGAATTGAAATCAAATCGACAAAAACGTCGAGAAAAGTGTAGAAAAAGAACAACAAAATGTTGAAATTTTGACCCAGAAAAACACAAAGTTGCAGGTCGACGAGACGACAACACGAGCAAGGTTAAATGCAATGGTGAAAAAATGGTTTCAGCTTCTCTTATATTCTTCTATCATGTGATGATTTTCTACTTTTCTCTTTGTTTTATATCATTGCAAACTGAATATCTTTAGATTTTAAACAAGACAAATTTTGCAAACGTCACCTTTGACTGACTTCTGACATTTCATAGACTAAGTAATACAAAAAATAATAATAAATAAATATTCTCATGTAGGTACCAGGCTGCATTGTTTGTGGGAATGCAACAACATACACATGTTATGGTATGCACAGATGTCAGTACAGCAACAGGTCAGCAGGTTTTGATTAGGACAATGCACATTAATCAACATTTAAAGACGGCTAATTTTCAGCTGCAGTCCTAGTTAACTAGCATGCATGTCTTTTATGGTGGGAGGAAGCCCATGCAAACACGACACAGAAAGGCCCGGAACGACCTGGATCAGAACCCAGAACCTTCTTGCTGTGAGGCAGAAGTGCTAACAACTGAGCCACAGTATCAGTAGATCCACTTCCCTTGCTTGGGAAGGTTCCCGTCTCTCTTAAAAAAGATGGAGATGTGATTCAGTCACTTTTGATGCTAGCCAGGAACGCCGTAATGGTCAGGTGCGTCGGTGACGACCCTCCTATCGTTTCCCTGTGGAGATCGCTCGTCTCAGAGGTTGTGACTTTAGAAAAAAACGTGGACGCTACATCAAGAAAAGGACTCATATCTTTCTGCACAAGTGGAAGAGGCCACTGGAACTTTTGGGAATGGACTATAATCTGGACTCGAATGGATCGATAATACGATGGACAAATGACACAGCTGTGTTTACTACACAAATCAGTCTTCTAGCGACGCTGTTTGTGCATTTTTCTGTTCTGTTAAAATAAAAAAAAAGCCGCAGATGAATCATAAATTAAAATAATCAACCTAAAGGCCGTTTTATGCTTGACGCGTTGGAGGTGGCGCGCGCATTCGTGACATCAAAATGACGTAATTTCCAGCCGGCGCGTCCGATTTTCAGCGCGCGAGCACAGCGCGCACCAGTCTATTTTTTTCAGCGGCGCCCGACAAACCGGAAACAGGAAGCCTGAACGAGCTCCTGGGAAACGTGATGCCAGGACTCGCCGACTGACTGCAAGTCTCTCTGGTAAATTTACTGGTTAAGATGAGTTCTTGATCTGACGGAGTAGCTCATTGAATCAAATCGAAGCATTGACGGCACTGTTGCTGCCTGTTCTGCTGTTGTTTATCTTTTTCTTCTTCTTCTAGTCCGTAGAAAGAAAAACATCGGTAGCCTTTGCTCCTTAGCGCCACCGCTGTTCAGGAGAAGACTGCAACTAGTGCCGCGACCACCACGCGCGAGTATAAATACTCACGGCGGTCCCGTGACGTCACGATTTCCGCACGCACTGTTGAAAGCGCTAGTATATCTGAGCCTTAACGTGCAGCCGTGTGACCTACTGTACCTGTAAGCCTTTGCTGCTTTGAGTGGCGTAGCCTCAAAGCCCACGGGGCAGAAGTAGTGGTTCTGGCAGTGGTAGACGTACGCCATGGACTCGTCGTTCAGCCCTTGCGTCAGTTTCATCAACGCTCCTTCAGCTAAAAAAAAAAAGGTATTTAGTGGTTATTCCTTTATGAGTAGACAGTTTATTGGTGTTTTAAGCCCCCAACTAGGATTAGGCAATGGTTAGGGTTATGTTAGGGTTAGGTGCCTTGACGTCAACGGTCGCAGCGCTGTCTGGAAGGAGACGTTGGGGGCTTAAAACTCCTTCGAGCGAGTAGACATGCCGCTGAGTTGGACCGCTGCGGGACTCACCCGTCTCTCCTGCCGTCTTGTTTTTCCCGTGTGGTTTGTACAGAATGTAGGAGCAACCTCGCACCCGGAAGTTGTCATTGATTTGTCTGAACCAGCTGAAAAGAAACATGCATTGATTATCGTGCTGCATACATTTCCTAAAATGTAGTGGTTGTTCAAAAAGACTTTAGGACCAGCTTCGTGTACCGCATGAGTGTGGCATTGCCAGTGAAAGGGCCGAACTTGATTTCTTCAAAAGGCGGCTGGAAACCCAGAATATGCAGAGCCTCCTCCTGAGAGATGGGTGGCAGACTAGCAACGCAAATAAATATACACTTAGCGTGCGAGGAGCTGGATTTGTTTTTAAAAAGAAGTCTGATGGACGTGGTTACGTGCTGCTCACCTCCCTGCACCCAGAGTGCTGTACAAGAAGTTCCAGCAGGAAACCAGCGACGAGATTCCACATGAAGTCTTGTACTGGGGCCGACTGATGCAGTACCTGAAGCAACAAAAGTAATCCACAGAATATATCCAATAGTAACTTCTCGATAGAGTCAATACTAACTACTACTACTACTACTACTACTACTACTACTACTCTTCACACAGTCAGCACAACAGACAGTCTGGGAAAACTCTGATGAACTTCTGGCAAATTTGAGATTTGCTCTGCAAGTCCGTCTGGCCAAGAGTCCATTCAAGCCCATTTCTAATTTCTCCAAATCGAGGCACCAATCACAACCGTTGAGGCTCTACACCAATCACAACCGTAAGTGTAATTACAGTATGTACTGCTGTTACCGGCCACCAAAGCGCAGCAACCCGTTGATGCCGCTGTCGTTGTGCCCTTCTGTTTACTGTAGTGGACTCTTGGTTTATGCAAAATAAATAAAAAACAATAGCGATACATAATGTAGTGCTATCTGTTGTTGGTGTTTTCCTAGATCATTCTGTAATGACTGATAGCTGATGTAATGACTCCACAGCTCTGTGGAGAAAGGTCTGGCTACACCACACATCCATTAGGGGACAGGGAGAAAGAAAACGCTGTTGGTTGTTCGTAGTTCTTTAAAAAAAACAATCACAGCGGTCTCAGGCGACGTTAAGCTCCGGACGCAGCGACGGCAGCTCTGCTAAATGGTCTCGGTTAGGAAAGCTGCCTAAACAGTTCAGAGAAATGTGTGTTATAAACTATGAGTGTGAATGTTTAGGAACTACCAGCACTCCTACAGCCTGATGTGAAGATCACTTCAATGGCTTCCTCTGGTTTAAAAACTACATGTAACTTTACCATCTCCTGAGGTCGAGCACTTTTCTCTCTTTGACCTCGTCCAGCGAGGCGTGAGGAGGGACGTCCTGCAGGTTCCTGCTGGGTCGGTCCGATGACTTCATCTTCTTGGTGCTGCATTTCTTCACATTGCCTGAAACACAGCATCCGTCAACGGAGACTGAACCGTGGTTTAAATGTAGGGCTGGTTAATATATCCACAATGCACCGACATCGATACATGAGGCTAGATGTATCGTCATATTGTGACACAAGCGTCTTGTCCTGGTTTTAAAGGCTGCATCACAGTAAAGTGATGTCACTTTCTAACCTTAGCAGACTTACTAGCTGTTTTATTATTAGCCTTTAACCACTTAGTCATTATATCCACATATACTGATGATTATTTATAGAAACTCTCATTGTGTCAAAATAGAAATAGAAAATGAAAATTAAAGCATATTTTAAATTTCTCTCATCCCCTTTTCACCATAAAAATGAAAAAAAAACTCCTTGTATTTCAATTAGAAAATTTTGTATTTTAAAACGAAAATCAAATAACCATTCGTGTTTTGTTTTTTAATTTCTGCATATGAAATGAAAATCGAATGACGAAAACATACACTGACCTATGAAAGCACCAATAATCCACCCAACAATATACTTGTATAATATACTTGTATAATATACTTGTATAATATACTGCGATATTTGATTTTCTACGTATCACCGAGCTCTATTTAAATTGTTCAACAAAATGTTTCCCGGTGTTTAAAACAGGAGAGGCAAGCCAGACCATAATGTTTACGACAGGCTTCTATCTAATACAGGGATCTTCAACAGGGGGTCCGTGACCCCTATGGGGTCCCCGGAGTCAATGCAGGGGGGGGAATCCAAATTATGGTTACGTTATTTTTAATTTTTTTTAGCAATTATTAGCAAACTAGCCTCTAGGTAAGGAAGCCATCCACAGACACAGGTATTCCTGAGGATGCACTGTGCCACATGTATGTTTAACATTAAAACATGATTCATAAAAACTAATTTAATAGCTTTGTATTCTATGCAAAAATGTATCTATATAAAGGCTTTAGGCCGCCCTACATGGTGTTGTAGGCCCAGTTTAATATGCAACATGTTATACAACATATGCAGTAGGGGGTCCCTGCTCCGTCTCTCCTTCAGTTAAGGGGTCCTTGGCTAAAAAGCGTTGAAGACCCCCGCTCTAATATGTTTCTTACTTGTTCTTATTTTTCTAGTGAGCACAGCGTTGAAGTCCGTGGTATCGATCTCCCAGGCCAAGATGGGTTTAGTGTGGCCAGAGGACCCTTCCATCATGTCACAGTCCCCGTCTGAGCCCACATGGGCCCCTCCAGACTGGCCAGCGCTGAAGTCAGCGGCGTGTTCATCGTCCTGCTTGTTCGGGACGACGTCCCTGGCTGCGTTCGGGGGACGGTACACAGACGCAGCCTGGTTGAGAAGAGCATAATCGGAGCAGACGGTGTAGAACTTCTCCCGGGAGTGCGTGACCGGGCAGGTCCACGGCAGGTGGAGTTCTGCACTCGAAGCCCTCCTGACTCTCGCGGCGTCCCGGGCCAGGGAGCTGATCAGACCGCGTCCCTCCTCCCCATCCGTGGGCCTTTGCAGCCCGGACGGTTCCGCTGGCCCAGATAGGTCTGCTCCTTGACCTTCTGACGTATTAGGCATCGGACAGCCACTCCTATGACCGACGGCAGGATTAGCTGAGGCTGACTGGGATGTTGAAGTGATGGCTGTCTTCTCTGATGATGAAAGGACAAACATTATAGAGATATAAAAGGAAGATGGAGGTAATGCCATGGAGACCCAACGCTGGGCACTCAGGGAACATCTGATCCTTACAAACATAAGCTTACAATGTCTCGTAGAGGATGTATTCAATCAAATACACACAAGAGAACATAATATTCAACCTTCAGAAGACAATAAAATATATAGATACATACATTTTCAAAAGTAACTAAAATAAAAAGGACTGGGGGGGGGGGGGGGTATGTACAAATTACATGAAATGTCAGAAAAATAAACTCATAAATAAGACACCAAGCACATACAAAAGTTCAAAGAGGAAGAAAAGGTATAATATACATATATATGTTATATATGTTTTATATTATAACAAAACAGCAATAATAACCCTGAATGTCATAACTCAGTCACTTTAGACAGCAGCATGTATTAGACAGATAGAGAGAGAGAGAGACAGAGAGATAGATAGATAGATAGATAGATAGATAGACAGATAGATACATGGATAGATAGATAGATAGATAGAGAGAGAGATAGATAGATGGAGAGATAGATAGATAGAGAGATAGATAGATAGATAGACAGAGAGAGAGAGAGAGAGAGGGAGGGAGGGAGGGAGGGATGGATGATAGATAGATACTTTATTGATCCCCAAGGGGAAATTCAGGTCCCAGTAGGTTAAAGACATCACACACAACATAACCAGGATGATAAAATAATAAATCCACATGAATGTACTAAGGGATGTATAAACATGAAGTAAATGATTGTGTCAGTCAATCATTACATGCTGACCCCCTCAGCAATAAACAAGCCTTAAAGCAACCATAGGTAACTCGTGTGTGTGTGTGTGTGTGTGTGTGTGTGTGTGTGTGTGTGTGTGTGTGTGTGTGTGTGTGTGTGTGTGTGTGTGTGTGTGTGTGTGTGTGTGTGTGTGTGTGTGGTAAGGTGCTCTATGAGAGTGTGTGTCATGGTGTAAATGTAAATAAGTCCAACAGTGCACGGATAAAGTCCAGAGACCAGCATTAAATATGGATATAATGTAGACATAGTAATATATCGACTATAGCAGTGCAAGGATAAAGTTAAAAACACAGCATTAAATATGAGCATTATAAAGGGAATAAAGTAGACAGCAGGATAGACACAAAACAATATTAGAGTGAAGTAATCGGATTACAGCCAGGGTCCAAAATTAACTCTTTGTCCACCAGCCAAATGGATACTCAATGTTAACAATGTACCAGCCACTCAGTAGATTACCATAGTGTTTTTTGGGCTGGTGAGTGAAGTAAAACTACCAGCTACTTGTATATTTTACCATCATCTGGCTGGTACATGGAGCTGATATTGGACCCTGGTTACAGCTATTGTTCAAGTCCTAACAGACTCAGTCCATGCTGGGGGAGGAGGGAGGGAGGGAGGGGTTGTGCATATGGGCTAATATATCCATTATATTACCTTTAACCTATAATAAGTCACCTATTATGAAAACAGCCTGCAGTGTGTAGATAGCAGCGGGTTATTGAGCATGTGACGCCGCTGCAGCTAGCAGGCTGTCTGGTAGTTAGCAGATGTAAACACACCCAGCTGTTCCGTTATTTCTTCCTCCACACTAACTACCGTACGTGCATCGGGGCAGTAGCAGCAGAGGCCTGGGGACGATAAAGCGTCGAGCTAACCACATATCACTAAACGTGGCTGCACATTAGTCTGCTAGCCTACATAAAACAATAACGATAATAATTACGACATATCGTCCTCCTTACCGTATCCTCTTCCCGTGCAGGTTTACAGGACTGTACCATTCTCAGGAGCAACCGCGGTGTGCAAAACATACTTAAAGCTAGATAATACAATGAAAACACTCAGGTAAACGATGAGGTCTGATACAAACGCAATTTGGCGTATTGACGACCGTATCTTATTGTTTTATGTAAAATGTACTTCAAATATGATATACATATATCACTTATTTAGTGCTTACGTCCCGGGTTAGTAAACCTTGGGATGATCCTACATTTTAAACCAATCACAGGAGCGACTGCGCCAGCTCTTTAAACTTGACTTCAGAGAAGGTAAGTCTGCTCATTTCCTCTGGATAGATACTCGGTGAGAAGCGAGGACAGTCAAAGTGGGAAAGCGAGGAGAAACTTTGTGTTATCGGTAGAGAAGTGGGGACACGTACACGATCAAGCGACGGCCACTAACCAGCTCCCCGTGCTGGGGAGAGCTGAAGTGGAAAGTACTGGTCAGCTGGTCCCTCCCAGTCCAGGCTGAGGCAGACAGGATGCTGCAGCAGCTGCAGATCACCACCATGTGTTTTGGGAATGCTCTGGGATTTACCACTACTGCAAGACAATCACAGATAGCATGGGGAAGAGTTATAAAAAAAATAAGATTGACCTAAACAGAAATGTAATGTACATACTGTAATTACACTACATAACCATGTTCTACTGCTCTTCATACTATTCATCCTGCACTACACTTATACTCTTATGTTACTGTTTCTGCACTACAATGGTACTGTTACCACACTGCACATACTGTACATATGTCTATATGGTGCATACTGAATATCCATATTTATTCTGTTTTTCTTATAATATATTCTGTTAATACACAGCATATATCATTCTTACTACTAGTATAATGTCACTGCTACTACATTGCATACATCTGTACATGTTGTTTATTTTTAGTTTATTTGTTTATTTATTAAGGATCCCATTAGCTGAAAGTCTGTGAATTCAGCTAGTCTCCCTGGGGTCCATTCTAAAAAATTACATTACAACAACAACATAAACATTTCAATCATAACAATAACGCATATACATGTTGTTCATATTACATAGCCATATTTATTCTGCTCTTATAAATTCTGCTAATGCACTGCACGTATTTATATTTCATTTATATTACTCTAAACCACCTTTTGTAAACCAGCTGTACACTAACTGTCTACACTGCCCTATAGTTCTTGTCCTCTCTGTACTTGTATAACACATGTTGCACTTTTCTGCTTTTTTTGCACTTCTGGTTTGACGCAAACTGCATTTCGTTGTCTTTGTACTTGTACTCTGCACAATGACAATAAAGTTGAATCTCATCTAATCTAAAATAAATAGGATGCCACAACAGCTTGTTGGCTTTCCTAAAACGTAGGCTGTTTAGAATACTGCTGGTCTCCAGTAAAGGTTAAATATTATGCTCATTTTTTCATACTTTTGTGGTATTTAGGGTTTCTACTGGAACATTTTTGAATATTGTATTTATAAATATATTGTTTCTGACTGATTTTGTAAATTGAAATATTCCAGGTGAACATGGCAAAGAAGCAGGTGATCATCGACACAGACTGCGGCATAGATGATGCTCAGGCTATAATGATGGCGTTGGCAGCCCCCAACATCCGGGTCGTGGGCATCACCTGCGTGTTTGGGAACGCAGCCGTTGACAGCGTGTGTCAGAATGTGTTGAGGGTGCTCGCCGTCTGTGAGCGCGAGGGGGTGAGTTCACTCTCTAACAGCTGTGTACCTGCACTATAAACTGCTGCTTGGATCACTCTTTCAGTAGTTTGGACTTTGTACGTTCAACACGTTCTCCAAGATAAATGATTAAATAGGTTGGTCATGTCCTCCCTAAACTCTACTGATCTCTCGCCGCTTTCAGCAGCATGACATCATATGTCTTCATATGATGACATATGTACATATGTCTTCATCTCTCCCTCTCTCTCTCTCTCTCTCTGTCTGTCTGTCTCTGTCTGTCTCTCTCTCTCTGTCTCTCTCTCTCTGTCTCTGTCTCTCTCTGTCTCTCTCTCTCTCTCTGTCTCTCTCTCTCTCTCTCTGTCTGTCTGTCTCTCTCTGTCTCTCTCTCTCTGTCTCTCTCTCTCTCTGTCTCTCTCTCTCTCTCTCTGTCTCTCTCTCTCTCTCTCTGTCTGTCTGTCTCTCTCTGTCTCTCTCTCTCTGTCTCTCTCTCTCTCCCTCTCTGTCTCTCTATCTCTCTCTGTCTCTCTCTCTGTCTCTCTCTCTCCCTCCCTCTCTCTCTTTGTCTCTCTCTCCCTCCCTCTCCCCCCTTTCATGTCTTCAGCTGTCCTGTCAAAGGCCAAGTCCTGGAGTTTATGCACGGATCTGATACTACGTAACTTAGCCCCGAAGAAAATCTACTTTAAAGTACTTTATTTATGTTCTTCTTCCGTTATGACTGACGGACGATATAAAATGTATTTTTTAACACGCTAGTATCGGATCGGTACTCGGTATCGGCCGAGACGCAAGATCAGGTATCGGTATCGGGAAGGAAAGAAACGGTATCCTAACATCTCTAGTTTTTAATGTAACATGCAGGAGGCTTATGTTAGATCTGCATGGCTGCCAACAAATCCCACTGAAGACTGCACACTTTATTTCTGCAGATTCCAGTGTTTCGAGGTTCTGGTGGTCCTCTAGTTGGAGCCAGTAACCCAGTCAGTGACCACTTTGGAACAGATGGACTCGGGGATGTGATTAAAGACAAAGACCCACAGTGGGAGCTGAAGATCCAGAGAGAGCATGCAGTCAATGCAATGATCAGGCTGGTGACCGAAAACCAGAAGCAGGTGAGAATCCTCTCTCCGGTCTGTCTGGAGCCCCTTTCACACATGCACCGAACGTATCTAGACATCACCCAGAGGAGCCGCATGTGGCACGGTGGCCCAGTGGTCAGCACGGTGGCCTCACAGCAAGAAGGTTCTGGGTTGGAATCCGGGTCGCTCCAGGCCTTTCTGTGTGGAGTTTGCGTGTTCTCCCCGTGTCTGCGTGGGTTTTCCAAAGACAGTATATAAAATGGACCCAGTGACTCCGCTGTTTTTGACGGAGACCAGTGAGGTCTATTAGAAGTCACTTTCCCGGTGATGGCCGAGCGTTACTGCGCAGCCTCAAACTGAGCTTGATGACGTAGATGTGACGTGAGCAACGTGTCTGAACGTTGTAAGTCTTCTGGTAGCTGTGCCAAGAGAAATCTCAATCATTCCCAATCTATCAGAGACGGAGAGCGTAGGTATATGTAAGGAGATAACATAGGCACAGGCTAATTATTGATAACTAACATGCTAGTTAACATTAGTAATTAAACTAAACAGCTGATGTAAGTCCAAACTGCCTGCGAGCTTCTCCTGTACTGTACGGTAATTCCTCTACTATGAGACAGTAAGTCTCGTGGTTATGACCCAATCGTTAGCCTATTTTTATAAAAACGTCTCCTGCTACGGAGCCATAACGTGAGGTACAAGGTAACGGAGCCTTTTATACATCGTCGTGTTTCTTTAGAAATAAACAACGGACAAATAAAGTCTTTAAACGCTTCAGATGTAAAGTTATTGGCTGTCAAAGTGACGCCAAAATGAATGGCAGCCAATGGGATGCTAACGGCGGGTGATGGATAGGGGTTAGCATAAAATGGCGCCATCGCGGCTTCGCTCTGAGGAGAGAAGCCGCCCCCTTGGGGTTTTCTCCGGGTGCTCCGGTTTCCCCCACCCTCAAAAAACATGTATCACCGGATCAGCGGATTCTAAATACATCTATGTTGAGATAGTAAATAGCAAGAGTTCTCATAAAAAACAATTAAAAAATCCTGGAATCGCCCTTTCCCAGGATGGCAACAAGTGGGTCGGGCTCAGAGAATTACAAACCGGCTACTTCGGACAATGTCTGGACCCGGTTCGTCGGACGTTGTCCAGAGTTCACGTGAGAAAACGACTTGTGTGTGTGTGAGGCTACTCTCTGGTGTTGTACCATTAAAACGTGCTTCCCACAGGTCTCCTTGGTGGCCCTCGGCCCGCTCACTAACCTGGCGTTGGCTGTCCGACTGGATCCATGTTTTCCTCAAAAGCTCAAAGATCTGTACATTATGGGGGGCAACATGGAAGGTAATACCACCACACGACTACAGGGTCTGGTTATTGTACACGTTACATTACATTACATGTCATTTAGCTGACGCTTTTATCCAAAGCGACTTCCAATTAAGTGCTTTCAACTGTGAAGGAACAAACTCAAGACAACAAGTAGTAAGTGCAAGTACATTAGCTTTAAATAAGTAAAGCTGCAAAGAGACATATGGAAGTGCAAGTACAAGTTTTTATTTATTTATTTTTTTATCCGAGGTGTAGTCTGAAGAGATGTGTTTTTAGCCTGCGGAGGAATGTGTGCAGGCTTTCGTCCATCCTGATGTCGGTGGGGAGCTCGTTCCACCATTTGGGAGCCAGGACAGTGAACAGTCGGGATCTCGTTGAGTGATTAGTTCTCCCTCGCATGTAGGCTTGTTTAACTGGATTTTTGTCTTTGTAGGAAAAGGAAATGTGACACTATGTGCAGAGTTTAACTTTGCAATGGATCCAGAGTCTGCCTACATTGTTCTTGAAGAATTCCTCTGCCCGACGTACCTGGCGTCATGGGAATACTCGTGCAGAAATGCCCTGACGTGGGTAAGATATTTAATAAAGAACTACTGTACATAACCCTGCATGCAGACTGATGTCATGAAGTGGCGACGCCAATTCATATGTCATTACTGGCGTGTTATCAAGACGCATATTCATTTTTTAGCGTGTTTATCGACGCTGTTTGGCCTCCATTGACTTACATTACCTTGCGATTGTGTGTGAATTGACGCCGTAGCGAGTAGTATGAAAGGGGGAAAATCAGCGTAGGGAGGTTGGTTGGGGGGGAGGATGGGTCAAACAACACTGGACTTTCACCCAGGAGACCGGGGATCAGGTCCCACGTGTCACGTTTCCTAAACCCAACCCGTCCCGTCCGAAAAGCGATCATGTCTGCGTCTTGATAACACGCCAAAATGGCATACGAATTGGCGTGTCATACATACGCTGTATATACGGCGTAGACGTACACGCGGATAGCTCAAAATATGTACAGATAACACGCCACTGGGCTTTAGAAAGTGGCGTGTATGTTTACGCGAAGTCATGATGTCACGTTGATGCACGGCTGTTCCATCATTTGTACAGGAGTTCTTTGAAGAGTTGATCAATCAGGATGCGGCTGCTGCAGTCTTTATGAAGATGATAACATCTAAATGCTGGGCTTACTCCAAAGACGCTATGAGGAGCAAGAGAGACGTGTTCTTTGGATCTGGCTTCGTCTCTTACGATGCCTATGCAATGGCCGCCTGTATTGACGGCAGCGTGGTAACGGAGATGATTGAGTGTCCTGTGCGCGTGGAGCTGCAGGGCTCCATGTCTCGTGGCATGATGGCACTGGATCGCACTAATGAGCTGAAGAAGAGCCACAGTGTGTTTGTTCTGACTAAGTGTGATGTTGCCAAGCTTGGTCAGTTACTCATGGCGTCTCTTAGACAACCGTAGAAGTAATCATTGATGAAATACATCACCCTGAATCAGTTTATTTTTGAGTATATTGAATAAAAAAAAGCTGAAAAGCTTAGACGTGACTTACAATACAAACCTTCTTTTCTCTCTTCTGTTCTTAGTTTTACCTAAAACGACAAAAATTACACACTTCAAGTGTTAGTTCATTGTTACATATTTACGGTAGACCGCCCAGGCTCCACAAACGCCAACAACAACAAACTGTGCCAACCTGCACCACCAAACAGCCAATAACCGACAAGAAGAATTTGGGGGTGGGGGTTAGTGCGCGGAACGATGCTGAAAAACTAGTCCATGCATTCGTTACTTCCAGGCTGGACTACCGTAATTCCTTACTATCAGGATGCTCAAATAGAACCCTTAAGACTCTCCAGCTGATCCAGAACGCTGCAGCTCGTGTTCTGACAAGAACTAAGAAAAGAGATCATATCTCTCCTGTATTAGCTTTCTGTAAAATTCAGGATTTAATTTAAAATCCTCCTCCTGACCTACAAAGCTCTAAATGGTCAAGCACCATCATATCTTGAAGAGCTCATAGTACCTTACTGTCCCACTAGAGCACTGCGCTCTCAGAATGCCGAGTTACTTGTGGTTCCTAGAGTCTCTAAAAGTAGAATGGGAGCCAGAGCCTTTAGCTATCAGGCTCCTCTCCTGTGGAACCAGCTCCCAGTCTGGGTCTGGGAGCAGATACGGTCACCACATTCAAGAGTAAACTTAAGACTCTCCTCTTTGATAAAGCTTATAGTTAGGGAGTGAGGAGTTGCAGCATCTGCCTAGACCGGCCCACCTGCTTCTATGTCCCAGAAATGCTTGTTACTAACCTAGCTCTGAGGAGCTTGTTACTAACCTAGCCCTGGGAGCTTGTTACTAACCTAGCTCTGAGGAGCTTGTTACTAACCTAGCTCTGAGGAGCTTGTTACTAACCTAGCTCTGAGGAGCTTGTTACTAACCTAGCTCTGGGAGCTTGTTACTAACCTAGCTCTGGGAGCTTGTTACTAACCTAGCCCTGGGAGCTTGTTACTAACCTAGCTCTGGGAGCTTGTTACTAACCTAGCTCTGAGGAGCTTGTTACTAACCTAGCCCTGGGAGCTTGTTACTAACCTAGCTCTGAGGAGCTTGTTACTAACCTAGCTCTGGGAGCTTGTTACTAACCTAGCTCTGGGAGCTTGTTACTAACCTAGCCCTGGGAGCTTGTTACTAACCTAGCCCTGGGAGCTTGTTACTAACCTAGCTCTGAGGAGCTTGTTACTAACCTAGCCCTGGGAGCTTGTTACTAACCTAGCCCTGGGAGCTTGTTACTAACCTAGCCCTGGGAGCTTGTTACTAACCTAGCCCTGGGAGCTTGTTACTAACCTAGCTCTGGGAGCTTGTTACTAACCTAGCCCTGGGAGCTTGTTACTAACCTAGCTCTGAGGAGCTTGTTACTAACCTAGCTCTGGGAGCTTGTTACTAACCTAGCCCTGGGAGCTTGTTACTAACCTAGCTCTGGGAGCTTGTTACTAACCTAGCTCTGGGAGCTTGTTACTAACCTAGCCCTGGGAGCTTGTTACTAACCTAGCTCTGGGAGCTTGTTACTAACCTAGCTCTGGGAGCTTGTTACTAACCTAGCTCTGGGAGCTCGTTACTAACCTAGCTCTGGGAGCTTGTTACTAACCTAGCTCTGAGGAGCTTGTTACTAACCTAGCCCTGGGAGCTTGTTACTAACCTAGCTCTGGGAGCTTGTTACTAACCTAGCTCTGGGAGCTTGTTACTAACCTAGCTCTGGGAGCTTGTTACTAACCTAGCCCTGGGAGCTTGTTACTAACCTAGCCCTGGGAGCTTGTTACTAACCTAGCTCTGAGGAGCTTGTTACTAACCTAGCTCTGGGAGCTTGTTACTAACCTAGCTCTGGGAGCTTGTTACTAACCTAGCCCTGGGAGCTTGTTACTAACCTAGCCCTGGGAGCTTGTTACTAACCTAGCTCTGAGGAGCTTGTTACTAACCTAGCTCTGGGAGCTTGTTACTAACCTAGCTCTGGGAGCTTGTTACTAACCTAGCTCTGGGAGCTTGTTACTAACCTAGCTCTGGGAGCTCGTTACTAACCTAGCCCTGGGAGCTTGTTACTAACCTAGCTCTGAGGAGCTTGTTACTAACCTAGCTCTGGGAGCTTGTTACTAACCTAGCTCTGGGAGCTTGTTACTAACCTAGCCCTGGGAGCTTGTTACTAACCTAGCCCTGGGAGCTTGTTACTAACCTAGCTCTGAGGAGCTTGTTACTAACCTAGCTCTGGGAGCTTGTTACTAACCTAGCTCTGGGAGCTTGTTACTAACCTAGCTCTGAGGAGCTTGTTACTAACCTAGCTCTGGGAGCTTGTTACTAACCTAGCCCTGGGAGCTTGTTACTAACCTAGCTCTGAGGAGCTTGTTACTAACCTAGCTCTGGGAGCTTGTTACTAACCTAGCTCTGGGAGCTTGTTACTAACCTAGCTCTGGGAGCTTGTTACTAACCTAGCTCTGGGAGCTTGTTACTAACCTAGCTCTGGGGAGCTTGTTACTAACCTAGCTCTGGGAGCTTGTTACTAACCTAGCTCTGGGAGCTTGTTACTAACCTAGCCCTGGGAGCTTGTTACTAACCTAGCCCTGGGAGCTTGTTACTAACCTAGCCCTGGGAGCTTGTTACTAACCTAGCTCTGGGAGCTTGTTACTAACCTAGCCCTGGGAGCTTGTTACTAACCTAGCTCTGGGAGCTTGTTACTAACCTAGCTCTGGGAGCTTGTTACTAACCTAGCTCTGGGAGCTTGTTACTAACCTAGCCCTGGGAGCTTGTTACTAACCTAGCCCTGGGAGCTTGTTACTAACCTAGCTCTGGGAGCTTGTTACTAACCTAGCTCTGGGAGCTTGTTACTAACCTAGCTCTGGGAGCTTGTTACTAACCTAGCTCTGGGAGCTTGTTACTAACCTAGCCCTGGGAGCTTGTTACTAACCTAGCTCTGGGAGCTTGTTACTAACCTAGCCCTGGGAGCTTGTTACTAACCTAGCCCTGGGAGCTTGTTACTAACCTAGCCCTGGGAGCTTGTTACTAACCTAGCTCTGGGAGCTTATACTAACCTAGCTCTGGGAGCTTGTTACTAACCTAGCTCTGGGAGCTTGTTACTAACCTAGCCCTGGGAGCTTGTTACTAACCTAGCCCTGGGAGCTTGTTACTAACCTAGCTCTGGGAGCTTGTTACTAACCTAGCCCTGGGAGCTTGTTACTAACCTAGCCCTGGGAGCTTGTTACTAACCTAGCTCTGGGAGCTTGTTACTAACCTAGCCCTGGGAGCTTGTTACTAACCTAGCCCTGGGAGCTTGTTACTAACCTAGCTCTGGGAGCTTGTTACTAACCTAGCCCTGGGAGCTTGTTACTAACCTAGCTCTGGGAGCTTGTTACTAACCTAGCTCTGGGAGCTTGTTACTAACCTAGCTCTGGGAGCTTGTTACTAACCTAGCCCTGGGAGCTTGTTACTAACCTAGCCCTGGGAGCTTGTTACTAACCTAGCCCTGGGAGCTTGTTACTAACCTAGCTCTGGGAGCTTGTTACTAACCTAGCTCTGGGGAGCTTGTTACTAACCTAGCTCTGGGAGCTTGTTACTAACCTAGCTCTGGACAATATTTCGAACGTCAACAAGAAGTGACATCACCCAACATCTCTTAGAGCACCTTTAAAATACAGCTCATGAAACACGATGATCACACACGGTGCATGCCGTGCCTACACACAAAAAAATGAGGTTGAGAAACAGCCAGTAGCAGTGGAACCAGAAGCAGAAGTGGAGAAAAACACACACCAGCAAGTAAATCTGAGGAAACCAGCCTCCAAAAAGGGAAATTAGACCATTTATTGAGTTTCACTTCACTCTCACTGCTCTCAACAGAATACTGTATCTCTAAAAACCTGCTGTACACTACCTGCAGCAGACGGACACAGTTAGACTAGCTGGTGAACCAAGTGAAGTATTTGGCAGCAGAAGAGCCAGATATTTCCCTCAGGAGTTGGTAGAGACAAAAAGAGAAAGAATATTAGACTTGAATCAGGTGGACAGATGCACAAGTTTGCCATATCGACATAAAAGGTGATGGACCCCATCTCACGCCCGGTGCAGCGCAAAGATCGATGCAAGCGTCTCTGCTAGTTTAAGACCGACACAGTCATCAGTTTCCCGTCCAGCGCCCACGATGTTTAAATAGCAAATGCACCTGCTGGTCTTACAGGGAGGTGTGTTCAGGTGCATTCTGGGCGTGCTGGTCTTACAGGGAGGTGTGTTCAGGTGCTGTATTGCTATCTTGAGGCAGCAGGTGATGGCACCATTGACCAACAAAAACCTGGTCTAAAGTCAATAACGCAGCATTTCATTGTTATTTTAACAGCACATTAGTAAAATGCTCCGAGGCTCGTGCACAGCACGTGCACACTATGCTTGTTACACACACACAGGGACGCACAGCAGCACACACACATGCAGAAGATTACTAATAAACATATTAGGGTGTAAATCCTCCATCATAACAGCAATGCTCCAAGGTCCAAACGCGCCTGGCTTTTAAAGGGAATGGGAGACGACTCTCTGATTGGTTGATTGCATGTTACGCCCAGAACACACCTCTGATTAATGAAGACACTAAGAACAACCCTTTAGAACCAGGCGCCCGGCACACGGACACTTTTTACCGCCGTCAAACTAGCAAAAGTGGATTTGGACACGCCCTAAACACACCTGCACCAGGCGCTTCACGCCCTAAACACACCTTAGATCGTTAAAATCGGGCCCGATATGTTAATGTTGTGTGCACGTGTTTCCAACGCCTCCATGTGGCTAGAAAGAAATCAGATCTTCTAGGATTAAATGGATAAAATAACACGAAAAAGAAGACGTTCTGCTGAAATCCTTTATTTCAATTTGCTGACAAATAGAGGCGATGTACAATACAAACCTCAAACTCTGTGTTCTGAAGAATCACGTTTCATATAATGAAAGATTCCTTTCTGCCAAATAAAAGCCTAGTGCAATGATTTTAATGCAAATGTATGCAAATTTGACTTGTCAAACCAACTTGAATAAGAAACCAATAAGAACACATGGCTTAAAATAAGATGTCTGTTCCAACATTTAATACTGAACATCTGCAACTCGGTGCCATGTACCAAACTTTAAGAAGGAATGCAGCGTTACCAGCCTTTCTATAACAGCAAACATGTCTGCATTTAGGGGCACCTGTTAAAACAAATCCAAATAAAAAGTAAGCATTTCTGCCCCCGGGAATAAAAAGCTGCGGAGAACTAAATGGCCGGGTTGGTAACCTACAGCACTGGGCTACCGGACCCGTTACACTTCAGGTAACATTGCTTTCTGTTGGGGTTCTCGGATTATAAAATAATTAGATTGAGCGTACAGAGTACATCAAGTGCGTTGACGTGCTTCTGTTAAGTGCCGCCGTGTTTGTTTCTAATTGCCGTTGTCCGAGGAGCTGGGCCAGGGCTCGGAGCTGCGCCTGCTCAGGGTGGGGCGCCACATGCTCCACGGGTTGTAGGTCCGATTCATCTCGGTGGAAGCTGGCGGCGACGGGGCGGGACCGCTGACCAGATCGGTCAGCGCGGTCGAGTTGGTCGTCGGAGGAAAAGGGTGCAAGGCGGAGTCTGCGCTGGTTGACCAAATGGAGCTGCCGAAGGGCGTGGTGGCGGCCCAGGGGCTGCGGGCGTTTCCCAGCAGGGACTGAAACAGACAAGAGAAGCTACTGGAGCTGCACCACACCAGGAGAATATCTAATATCTAACTCATTACTTTGACTCATATGATTTACGATATTGGAGGAAATTATTCCTTTAAAAAAAAAAAAAAATCATTATTCTCATTTTCATTGAAAAATATTAAAGATTTAAAAACAAAAATGATTGTAGTGTGATTTTTGGGAGGATCTGCGCCAAACAACGGATGTTTTCTGTAGTGTGTAGGATACGATCTGTAGGCCGGGACGTCTCTGCAGCTCCAACCTACTTCACTCAGAACGGTTTGTTTTGCCGTTAACAAACACGGTGCCACAAACACGTGGACGTCGCTCTAGTCCGTGATGCGATTTCGATAAAATCGCGATTAATTGTGCAGCTCTAGAAGTTACACAATAAAAGTATCTGCGAGATACATTAAATACAACTAATGCCAATCTTACACCAAATTACTTTTCAAGTGACTCCTGTCACAGACTAATATAATAATAATAATAATATAATATATATAATATCATTTATAATAATATATAATAAAAAATATAAAAATATATATATATATATAATTTAATAATATATAATAATATAATATAATTGATAATATATAATCTAAAATAATATAAAATATAATATATAATATAAAATAATATAATATAAAATATAATATATAAGATGTGAGATGACTGTCTGTAGATGTGAGATGACTGTCTGTAGCTGTGAGATGACTGTCTGTAGATGTGAGATGACTGTAGATGTGAGATGACTGACTGTAGATGTGAGATGACTGTAGATGTGAGATGACTGACTGTAGATGTGAGATGTCTGTAGATGTGAGATGACTGTCTGTAGATGTGAGATGACTGACTGTAGATGTGAGATGACTGACTGTAGATGTGAGATGACTGTAGATGTGAGATGACTGACTGTAGATGTGAGATGTCTGTAGATGTGAGATGACTGACTGTAGATGTGAGATGACTGACTGTAGATGTGAGATGTCTGTAGATGTGAGATGACTGTCTGTAGATGTGAGATAACTGTCTGTAGCTGTGAGATGACTGTCTGTAGATGTGAGATGACTGTCTGTAGCTGTGAGATGACTGTCTGTAGATGTGAGATGACTGTCTGTAGCTTTGAGATGACTGTCTGTAGATGTGAGATGTCTGTAGATGTGAGATAACTGTCTGTAGCTGTGAGATGACTGTCTGTAGATGTGAGATGACTGACTGTAGATGTGAGATGTCTGTAGATGTGAGATGACTGTCTGTAGATGTGAGATGACTGTCTGTAGATGTGAGATGACTGACTGTAGATGTGAGATGACTGTAGATGTGAGATGACTGTCTGTAGATGTGAGATGACTGTCTGTAGATGTGAGATGACTGTCTGTAGATGTGAGATGACTGACTGTAGATGTGAGATAACTGACTGTAGATGTGAGATGTCTGTAGATGTGAGATAACTGTCTGTAGCTGTGAGATGACTGTAGATGTGAGATGACTGACTGTAGATGTGAGATGTCTGTAGATGTGAGATAACTGTCTGTAGCTGTGAGATGACTGTCTGTAGATGTGAGATGACTGACTGTAGATGTGAGATGTCTGTAGATGTGAGATGACTGTCTGTAGATGTGAGATGACTGTCTGTAGATGTGAGATGATTGACTGTAGATGTGAGATGACTGTCTGTAGATGTGAGATGACTGTCTGTAGATGTGAGATGACTGACTGTAGATGTGAGATGACTGACTGTAGATGTGAGATGACCGTCTGTAGATGTGAGATGTCTGTAGATGTGAGATGTCTGTAGATGTGAGATGTCTGTAGATGTGAGATGTCTGTCTGTAGATGTGAGATGTCTGTAGATGTGAGACGGTGCGTACGGGGGGCAGAAGGGATCTTACTGCGGTTGGGGCGGTGGGGGAGCTGGGGCTGCGCGGCCAGGAGTGCAGGGAGTCGCTGCTGGGGACGTCCCAGATGGACGGGGCAGGGGTGAACTCAGGCCAGCTCTGCTGAGGCTCCGATGACTTTGGGATATTCATTCCACTGAAAACTAAATACACACACACACACACACACAGACAGACAGACACACACACACAGACAGACAGACACACACAGACAGACAGACAGACACACACAACATGTCAGTCAACCATGACCTCTTACACCAGTTCCTCTACTTTGTTATTTGTTGGTCGACGGAGCCACACAGGTTACCTCCTGTCAGGTTGAAGGAATTGTTGGGTCCAAAAGCAGAGAACGAGTTGGCAGAATGGAAGTTGGGACTACTGACTGGTTCAATGGGACTCCATAATCCAGAGCTACGGGAGGAAAAACAAATACATGCAGAATATTAAAGTGGGATCACATCTTGCTGTCATGTCTGGATGTAAATGTTGTCATTCTGTCACACTACCTGTCAGAGCTGTCACTTTCCACTGACGTCATGTGCGGCAGAGTGTTTCCCTGGCTGTCAGTTTTACCTGGGCCAGAGCCGCCTGGAGACAACAGGAAACATCTCGTAAGCTAACCACCGCAGCACAGGGACACGCGCTCTGATCCAGCGTCAGTTCACGGTTACATACGTACCTGGGCTCTTATCATAACCAGCAGCTACGGCAGCAAAGGTGGGGTTCCCATTCTTGCCCGGGAGTGGAGTGGCTGCAGACAATTTATTTCCTGGGGCCTTCTTTTGGTTTCCCTCACTGCAGAAGAGTCACAAATTCACCAAGAATCTGGATTAGATTTAGGTAAAACTAAAAGATACAGTACCAAAATAGCATGCTTTATGATAATAAATACATAGTTACAGGAGTTACACGGTGCTCTATTTATTTTCACTTAGATGGCGAGTCCTCAGGCGGGGGTAGGTTGCCTTCCTCGCTGCTTTCTAACAGGAAGTAGATCTAAGTATAATCCACTATAACAACTAACCCAGTATTGCTAAAATATTTAATAGAAATGCTAATTTTTCAAGCTGGGCTTCTTGGCTGCACTACTGAAAGTTTACGGCAGGCAGCCAGCGGAAAGACAGCTGTTCAAACTCTGATGTCATGAAGTGGCGTATGTACGTCATGCCAATCCGTACGCCATTACTGGCGTGTTATCAAGGCGCATACTCGCTTTTTAGCGTGTTTATCAACGCCGTTTGGCCTCCATTGACTTACATTACCTTGCGATTGCGTGTGAATTGACGCCGTAGCGAGTCGTATGAAAGGGTGAAAATCAGCGTAGGGAGGTTGGTCGGGGGGGTGGACGGGTCAAACAACACGGGACCTTCACCCAGGAGACCGGGGGTCGGGTCCCGCGTGTCACGCTTCCTAAACCGAACCGTCCCGTCCTTCTTTTTCTGAACCCAACCCGTTCGCCGTGATGCTCCGTCTCTGTGTCGCTCTGACACTGTTGCCCCTGGCAACCAGATAGCGTAGGATCCCAAAATGGTGGGCGGGCTCAGACACTTCCCAAATCTTCACGTGACAGCAAGCTACCATGGCGTTATGTCCTCATTCTCAATACTACCTACCTACATACCTACCTACATACCTACCTACATACATACCTACATACATACATACCTACCTACATACCTACCTACCTACATACCTACCTACATACCTACATACCTACCTACATACCTACCTACATACCTACATACATACCTACCTACATACCTACCTACATACCTACCTACATACATACCTACATACATACCTACCTACATACATACCTACATACATACATACCTACCTACCTACATACCTACCTACATACCTACATACCTACCTACATACCTACCTACATACCTACCTACATACCTACCTACATACCTACATACATACATACATACCTACATACCTACAAACATACATACCTACATACCTACCTACATACCTACCTACCTACATACCTACCTACATACCTACCTACATACCTACCTACCTACATACCTACCTACATACCTACATACCTACATACCTACATACATACACGCAGATAGCTCATAATGCAACGTGCTGTATATGGCGTAGACATACATGCAGATAGCTCATAATGCGTACAGATAACACGCCACACTTGGCTTAAGAAAGTGGCGTGTATGACCTCGGGGTCGTGATAATGATGCTGGAGAAACACGACGACCTGGCATCAGTCACAGCTTTTTGGACATAAGTTCTTCCTGAATTTCTAAACGGCATTAGCTACAGTTGAGTCGTTTTATTGGCCTGACGTTCGACCGCGTGGATACCTGTTACTGTTGAGCACGCTGCTGTAGGAGCCCCGGGACAGTAAGATGGGGGAGGTGGGGGGAGGGGAGCTGGTCCCCGCTGTGATGGATCTTTTCAGGAAAGGGTCGGCGTTTATCGTCTGGAGGGAGATCTGCTGGAGACTGTCTGCTTCTGCACGGGCGGAAAACAAGACAATGGGATCTTTAGAAGGCTGGTGGGTGACACACACACACACACACACACACACACACAGAGACACACACACACACACACACACACACACAGAGACACACACACACACACACACAGAGACACACACAGAGAGAGAGAGACACACACACAGAGACACCGAGACAGACACACACACAGACACACACACACACACAGATACACACACACAGAGACACGCACACACACACACACACACACACACACACACACAGAGACACAGATACACACACACACAGAGAGACACAGACACAGAGACACAGACACAGACACATACACACACACACACACACACACACACACACACACACTTGGGAGACTTACGGACGCTGTTTTTGGAAAGCGGTACGTCCCACTCTGGGGCAGCGAACTCCTTCTCCCCCTCAGAGCTGCTGCTGTGGCCCAGCTCTGCCACCGGGACGCTGGACAACAACTTGGCCAACAGGGAGGGGCGCCCTTCCTCCAGCTTCCCATCAACTGACAAAACAAACACGTCACAAACACATTGGGTATGAAAGCAAATGGCAGAGAGACGACATTTAAGTAGTGCCGTGCCAATTAATAGAATTTTAATCAAAAAATCAATGTAATCTAGAAAAACAAGTATCTTGCATGTTACATTTTGCAAGTAAACTTTTATTTTGTCTCGCGTTCTGAAAGGGAATTCAAAAACGTTCAAGCAGGAAAAGTACTTTCACAGTTCAAGGTGTTTTCACTATTGATTTGTTTTAACTGTTTCACTGTTGTTTAAGTTTAATAAATGCAACATCTTTCCAACGAGTCATTGAGTAATTGTGTTGAATAATCGTGGTAACTGTGATTGTTTCCATAATGGAGCGGCCCCACATTCAGGTGAAGAAACGTACATCTCTGTTTCTGCAGCGGCCGTGTCTTTGGGATGCTGGCGAGCGGGTGCAGAGCTTTGGATGTGAAGCTCTTGCGTTTGTTCTCCAGCGGCGTTACATACGGCAGCTCCAGAGAACTGGGAACAATCACAAGATTTGTCATGAAAAGGATTTATTTTGTGTGTTGTCCTCGGGTCAAATTTGACCCATTTTCAAAGTTTTTCATATGAGAAATACGGGTTTCTTAACAACCACCTTGCCCCAAAATAACCTGGATGCATGATGTACGTCGTATGGAACAACAACAGACACATCCACGCCTCCATGTTCTTCACAGGTAAGATTAATGATTACTTCCACTGAAGTTTGGTTATATTTCATTTCATGGCAGTTAAAAAAATGTTTTTAAATGGTTTCAAAATGTTGACATAAACGAGTCTGTTATTCACTCAACATCCTCTGATCTCAACTATTGGTCAAAATAATTCATAATATCAAATTATTAACAATCAAAAATTAGGTATAATGTCATTTTATTAGGTTTATTGACCATTAATTAAAAAAAAGTGTTGAAAAAAAGCCCCAAAAGCATAAAAAAAGTCCAAAATAAAAGTTAAAAACCACCCCGCATTTTTTAAATTTTGACCCGTGGACGACGGCGAAGACAACACAAGCGTTGAGCAATAAACAAAAAAGATGATGTCATCGCCTGTGATTACGTAAACAGACCTGGATTTCTCTGCTGGGCTCTCTTTCTTTGTGGTTCCTTGTTTCTTCGGTTTGGGCTTGATTAGGAAATTTGAAGCCTCTTCTTTCACCTTGTCTGTGGTTCCCGTCCTTCCTTTCTTTTTCACTGGTTCCTGGGAGAAATTATGGGAAAACATATGATGAGAGTATGCATATTATTATGTCATTTCCATAGTAGAGTCTCTCCAGAAAAACACAGTTTGTTTGTGATTGTTGCGGGCAAAAATCCTTGATTATGCGGCACATTTTCTTAAAAAATGTGATGGAATATGCGGAATATTTATGCAATTTTATGAGATGAAATTGCGGGAACTTGCAAAAACTGCAGTTTGATGAAAAAGAGAAAACAAAGTGATTCCCCCCCAACACCGTGTTCTCACTAGGCGACAATACTTCACTTCATAACGTTCCCATGGCAACAGGGGAAAATGGCTGCTCTTGTGTGAAGTAAACAACATGTTTCATCTTCCTGCTGAGATATATGTGACTTTTTTCCAACAAAAATGCGGGGATTATGAAATCATGCAAGCCCCGCATATTTTGCGTGGAAATCGGAAATTTATGCGGCGAAAGTGCGGCGTATTTGAAAAAATGCGCCCCCCCCGCATAAATATGCAGACTTTGGCTGATTATGCATTATCGAACAATCACGTTTTTCTGGAGGGAGTGATAGTAGTAGATGCCAGAGCGGTTTTTCAAAAGTAGAATACGGAGAAAATAATATTTCTAATAATTAATATAACAGATAAATGCAACAAAAAAGGAGCTCTTTTGATTGCTAAAAGCTGGAACTGGCACATACACGAGTTGAGAGTGGGAATCATTTGCACGGCTACAGGGAGGAAAATAGGCGGTGTGCTACGGAGACGTGCGCATCCTGGTTATGTTGTACAAACATTTTTCAATGTTTATCGGCCACCGTGTAAAGTCTCACAGCAGACCCAAGTCAAGTCACAAAATGAGAACTTTAAAGATGTTTATTGGGGCATTTTTAGGCCTTTATTGACAGGACAGCTGAAGAAATGAAAGGTGAGAGAGAGGAGGGGGAATGACATGCAGCACAAGGGCCGCAAAGTAAACCTCCATATATGTGCGCCCGCTCTACCAACTGAGCTACCCGGGCGCCCACAAAATGAGAACTTGGCCTTATCTGCTATGGGACTGGACTTACGTGAGTCCATATCTCAAGTCTCCAGCTGCGTTAAACGCAATGCGTGGAGAGAGTTGACAGAAATGAAATGTACAACCCAGAACGTGAGCTCGGACTACAAGACAGGTGTACCTCTTTGATGTTTGCCTCAACATCTGGATTGGAGGTCTCCGTGGTAGTGGAGGAGCTGTCGTCGTTGTCGGCCAGGTTATCTTTTAGCTCGTCTCCCTGAGTCTTTACTGTCGATTTTTTCTCCTTCTCTTCCTTCTTCCTCTGGGCTTTTGTTTTGCCGCGCGGCTTCCCTTTGGATTCCAACGCTGCAAACAACAGTAAACACACACACACACACCTCAAAGACCGGTACCTGATTACAGAGGCCTGCTGCTCTCTTGTGATGGAAACAAGTGTGGGTACCTTTGTTTTGTACTGACTGAGTGCTCTGTTCCTGTAGAGTCTCACCACTGACTGAATCTGGACGGTCCAGGTCGTTGTCCATGGCTCCTATCAGGTTGGCATATTCTGCATCGTCAGGACAGAGGCCTCTGTGAGGCAGCGATGGCCCAGCTAAACCTTGACCCTGGAGGTCCAGTTGTTTGGTACTCCGAGCTTTTCGGTTGGTTAGCTGGCAGGCAGCTGTGGGGCCTTCTTGGCCTGAGGTTGAACTCCCTTTGGTCAGCTGCGAGGAAGTAGCTTGCATAGATGTAGATGGGCGGCTGAAGCCGATCCGGGACCTCTTGTCTTGGCTGTCTGAGTCGGACAGGGAGCGGCTGTTGCCCTGTCGGCCTCCGACCCGAGCTGCTCCGTTGCTGGACGCGTATCCTCCTCGGAAGTTCTGGGCAGAGTCGCCGTAATCGTTCAACCTGAAAAGGTTGACAATTTTCTGTTAAAGTACACTTTACATGCTGAGCCTCCCCTTGTAGCTGCAACGATTCGCTGATTAATCAGATTTTATCATGGTTTTCTAAAGTGTTTTAGAGACCAAATGATTCATCAATGAATCGAGAAAATAATGAAAATAATTGTTAGTTGCAGCAACTAAAGACAAGAAAACAAATGTGATTATTTTTTTATATACAACTGTAAAATCGTTAAAATAGTCTAATTTTAGGCTGGAATACCACGTGAGAATAAGTCTGATAAACTAGCACTATGAAGTGGTCTTTTGCTCCTGCAATAATAATTGAAAGACACAATGAGAAACTAGAGTAAATGGGTGAAATCACTTGTTCCCCCGGCTGAACAGCCAATCAGACAGCTCTCACTCACCAGCTGCCTCGGGTTAAACATGCAAATGTACCCAAATGACCAACGATAAGGTAAGTAAGTGGTGGCAGTAAGAACTGTTGGCAGAGGTTAGCCACAGCCCAACAGCTATCACTGTTCTCTCTGTGGACACGCCGACCAGACGGCTCTGACCACCAACCAGACGGTTCTGACCCACCAACCAGACGGCTCTGACCACCGACCAGACGGCTCTGACCCACCAACCAGACGGTTCTGACCCACCAACCAGACGGCTCTGACCACCAACCAGACGGCTCTGACCACCGACCAGACGGCTCTGACCACCGACCAGACGGCTCTGACCACCGACCAGACGGCTCTGACCACCGACCAGACGGCTCTGACCACCAACCAGACGGCTCTGACCCACCAACCAGACAGCTCTGACCCACCAACCAGACAGCTCTGACCCACCAACCAGACGGCTCTGACCACCAACCAGACGGCTCTGACCACCAACCAGACGGTTCTGACCCACCAACCAGACGGCTCTGACCACCAACCAGACGGCTCTGACCACCAACCAGACGGCTCTGACCCACCGACCAGACGGCTCTGACCCACCGACCAGACGGCTCTGACCCACCAACCAGACGGCTCTGACCACCAACCAGACGGCTCTGACCACCAACCAGACGGCTCTGACCACCAACCAGACGGCTCTGACCCACCAACCAGACAGTTCTGACCACCAACCAGACGGCTCTGACCACCAACCAGACGGCTCTGACCACCAACCAGACGGCTCTGACCCACCGACCAGACGGCTCTGACCCACCGACCAGACGGCTCTGACCACCGACCAGACGGCTCTGACCCACCAACCAGACGGCTCTGACCACCAACCAGGCGGCCGACCGGCGGACTGATCAGTCTCCCCGAGTCGGTCCAAAAAGTTCCTCAGAACACGCCGAGTCAAACGCTAGTCAAACGCTAGTCAAAGGTTAGCTCTCCACCAATCAGATTGGTCGTTGAGTCCGACTGCCCGCCCTCTGATTCAACAAGTCAAATCGTCCCAAATGAAGGCCGACGGCTCCTCCGACTGACGACGGCACGGAACACACCGACCAGACTCGAGTCACCGACCTCGCCAGACGGTCAGACGGCCGAGTATCTGGTCGGTGTGTCGGCGCCTTAAAACAAATCTTAGAACATTTTTGACAATCAATAGATGGGTCTTCCTCTTCATCAGATTAACATTATATCTTTCTGTACATCGATGACATGAGGAGGTTTGATCAACCTTTGTCCAAGATGTAACTCGGCCGTTCCCGTTTTACACTTACTTTGAATCGCTGTGAATTTGCACAATTTCCCTGAGATTGAAAGGTCTCCCCGTCTCCATGGAGGAGCTGGACTCCACAGACACGCGTCTCTTGAAAGGGTCCCATATGCTCTGAGCCTCCAGGTAGGCTGTGGCAATCACCAACAGAAACATGGAACTAAAGACATGTCAACATGGGCCGTTAGATGGGATGAAATACAAAATGAAATATTGCTTGTGGTGCCGGTGCTACACTGCAGCTGCAGCGCCGACTGGAACTCACCTCATGATGAGCGACACTATAATGTAGAGCTCCAGCTCCCAGCTCGGTCTGGGCAGGGTCTCTGCACACGTAGCTAACATGTGGTAGGGCAAGGAGGCGTTCAGGACAAACACAAACTCGGAGCCTCCGCAAGTCACCAATTTCAGCTCCCGGATCACTCGAGATGACGTGAAGTCGGGTGTAAACCTGCAGGGAAAGAAGAGGAAATGTTGAGGTTCAAAATGCTGTTCTCTGCTAATGGAAAATTTACAGCACAAGTGCATTGTGGTAAAACTTAATTCTCTAACATATCAAGTAACCAGTGCTGGTAGATTTGAGTTCAAATGGGTGTTATCTGATTCATTATGAGTTAAACGACACAAATATACAGTGGTGCTCATAAGTTTACATACCCACGCTAAAGTTGACTAAAAAGAGGAATAAAAAAAAAGCATCTTTTGGAAATTGATCTTAAGGCCTTAATTATAAAAATCCAACCTTTAAGGACACCAATTTTCTTTGTGAATGAATAATGTATCGTACATAAATAAATGTTCCTCCTTAAAACACAGGGGGCATAAGTACAGACACCCCTATGTTAAATTCCCATAGAGGCAGCAGCCAGTTATTAGATGGATCCAGGATACTATGCATCCTGATAAAGTTCCCTCGGCCCCCACATCATCACACACCCTTCACCATAGCTACAGACTGGCATGGTTGTTCTTCAGGTAGCCTAACAGCTGGTGTGATTTGCATTGAGAGATGATTTTATGGAAAGTACCCCATGTTAATCCCTGTGGGTATGTAGACTTATGAGCACCACTGTATTTGTGAATGGAACTTTTTCCAGACATTTTTGTGACAGCAGAAAAGAGCACAGGTAACATTAACACTTGGCTACGTTCCATTCAGGTGTGCCAGTTTCAGGACTGACTGGCATGGTACGCTGTCTGTGGGCTGTAAACAGAACAAAAACATCTAATCCATAATTGTTCTTAGTTTCGCCCTGTGTTTTGCTTTCCCTGTTAGGACAAGTCAAAATGTCTGCCGTGAGAAAAGTCTGTACCATGATTACACAAAAGGCGTTTGCTCTGAAAATTTAACTAGCCTTGATCCAAATGTGAAGAGTTTGCCAAAAACAAGCTTGATTTGATTCTGTCATTCATTCATCACTTCGTATGCTATTCATCATTTAATGTGCAACGTCAAGCTGCATTCAGACCAAAATCAGCATCCATCTTCTCCGCTGCTTGCATTATTTCTCCTGCAGTTATAAAACAAGAAAATAAATGAAAATGCGACTGAGAGGACAATCCCACCCCCACTACCAAACTGGCTGGTTTTGCCCACGCAGTTCTGTGAAGTGGAAACACCAGTATGTTCTACCATTAAGTCTACCATCCATGGGTGGGCAGGGCTTTAAAGTGTCCATATTATTCTCATTTTCAGGTTCATAATTGTATTTTGAGGTTGTACAAGAATAGGTTTACATGGTTTAATTCTCAAAAAACTCAATATTTTTGTTGTACTGCACATTGCGGCAGCTCCTCTTTTCACCCTGTGTGTTGAGCTCTCTGTTTTAGCTACAGAGTGAGACATCTCACTTCTGTATTATCTTTGTCTCACATCAGCTAGCTGTTTGTTTCTCTAACTTCAAGGCAGGACCAGCAGGGAGACTTCTTCTAAACAGGGAACACTTCCACCTTAGTGTGGAATACCTGCAGAACAGGGACAGGAAGTAGTTCTTCTGGAGATTATAGTGAACTAGTGTGTGTTGTAGCAGTGTTTTGCCATTGAGAACGAGCTAGCATGCTACGGTTAGCCACCTCGTTTTCGGCTTCTGACGTAGAAAGTCCTGCAGATGTTGACCAGCTCACCCAGAGACTGAAGGCAGGAATCATCCAGAAACCGTATCTCACTCAGAACAACATGGATGGTTATTTTACAAAGTTTGTATGTGTGTGGAAGCACCAGGGACACAAAATAACACCCCAGATCACAGGAAAAGTGGGTTGTTTTTTCATAATATGGGCTCTTTAACAAAATGGCACTCAAGTTCAATCTTAAGAGAAAATGCATAATTTCAATTACAATTTAAGAAACGTCTTTTTTTTCTAATTTAATTGTTATTAATTATTTTGAGTAGTTTCATAGCTTAAAATGAGCTACACAGAGAAGCAGAATTGAAGGTGAAACTAGTGGCATTGGGTGGCGGCGCCCTGCAGCGACGGGTATTTTTAGAATCACACCTTTGTTGTTAGAGTGATGATATCTCTCACAGGAAGCCAGCAGGTGACATTTATGGAACCAAGCCGACGGCCAGGAACCAGTGGAACCGGTTCCTGGAACCACTACTCTGAGTAGCTTCCCGTCTCTGTGTCCCGCGGGCTCCGCCGCGGCCACGCCTCTGTAGGACACTAGCGGTGGTCCTGAGTGTGTCGACTCCAACGGGAGAAGTGAACGTGAACACAGATTACGAACGATCCTTTCGCCCCGTAGTCACCAAAAGTAGATATTGGACCCATTTTTCACGAGGCTCATATCTCCAGAACATTCTGACACTAACATGGCATTTTTCAGACGGACACATCGGGAGGAAATTAACTTAGTTTGAGACCCGTGTCTGTCTCAGGACCGAACTCTCGCGAGATCTGGAGACACAGAGACGCTAACGTCAGCTAACGTTGGCGAACGCCCTGACAGCACTAATCTCCGTGATGCTAAATGTGTCTTTTAGCTGTGTAAATATCTAACGTTAGCAGGAGAACATATTAATAAATTATGCAAATATTACCTTTCATTCATCCACACGACGTTCACTACACGTTCAAACGAGGCCACGCCCCTTTAGGAGACAGGAAGTGAGGACCTTTTCATACCGTTGGCGCTGCTTGAAATGTGCTCTCGTTAGTACAAAGGATCTTCGGTAGCGTCTCTCCTTCTTTTAGCCATGTTTACATATATGCGCCAGAGAGGCAGAGGAAGGAACACGTCACATGTCACACTAGGTGGAAAAAGACATAAAATTCTGACATGCTCGACTATATATATATATATATATATATATATATATATATATATATATATATATATATATATATATATATATATATATATATATATATATATATATATCGCAACGCGTCCCAGACGTTAGATCGCTGATCTTTGATGATGTCACACTACAAGAGGTAAAGACACAGGTTTGTCGGTCCTGACCCTCATTATCGGGAATGACTTTGAACGTTTGTCTGCAACATGTCCAGAGGAGAGACTAGAAACTAGAAAATATTCACATTTAACAAGCTGACATCACACAAGTTTACCTGTTTTATCATTAAAAAAAAATTACTCCAACCAACATAATCGATTATCAAAAGAGTTGGAGATTAATTGAATAGTTGACAAGTATTCAATTGATCTTAATTAATCTGCAGCTGTAGAAGAAACAAAAGGGAAGAACAGAAAAGAGAAACGGCGACTCAGCTGAGCGGAGAACATTTGTTTAATAATCCTCACGTCGTCTCACAAATCGGGGGCAGACATTATAAGTTTTTTACTTCTTTCTGCTCCTTTTCATTCATGTTAAATGCTGTTGTTGCATTTTTTTTTTAAATGAATGAAATAAAAATAAACTAAACTAAACGTCCTCGGGAAATCTCCTTAAATCTCCCGTTGATAACTGGTCGCGGGTCAAGTCCGAGAGGCACCGAAAACATTTACTACAATGTTGTCAAACTGCTTACCAAGATCATGTTCCACCTTTTTAAATCCAAAAGCACGCACGCACGCACGCACGCACTCACGCACGCACGCACGCACTCACGCACGCACGCAGTCTGTCGGGTCAAAATCGGGCTGAATTTGTGTCGTCTGATCCTGGCATTACACTCACCTAGAACTCGGCAGTGCCTTTGGTTTTTAGGACAATTTCTATTCAAAAGTATAGCCAGAGAGGCTGAGGAAAACAAAAACGTCCCGACTTGATTATTTGAGTTTCCCCAGCTAACATTTGAACATTGTTTTTAATTTGTAAAAAGGGATAACACGTGTTCAACTAATGAGTGAATGTGTGTCCATTTTGAGAGTGGACTCTAAGAACTTTAAGAAGAAAAAGAGGCCCGAGGGGAGCAAGCACAAGCTGCAGAGACACAGAGCGCCAATTCATCCTCTTACTGAGGGCTTACTCAGCCAGAAAGGCTGAGAACAAGTATTAATAGAGCTTCTGGGACTCACTCTGAAGTTCCCGTATCCGTGTACCGCTCCTCAAACTGCAGGTTCAAAGGGTCAGACACAGTGAAATATATAATGGACAAAGAGAGAGAACATGTGTGCTCACTCACAGTATGATGAGGTCTTTTGAAGCATTTGGCTTGAGTGAAAATTCTTGACAATTGAGAACTTTGAATCCATATCCTTCACAGACTTGTCCGTTGATTTCTGCTGATTTGATGGTGATCGGGAGCAGGCCCGTGTTCTCCACTCTGAAGGTTCTTCTGAGAGTGAAGTTTGGCTCCTTGACTTTTGTCCCTGAAATAAACGATGTATGGACATTGAATATATTGCAACAGAGACAGAAAAGCCTAGCATTATTCGGAGCGCTTCAGTCGTTTTTATAACTTATCTTTCAGACAGAATACACAATTTCATGGTATTTATTTTAACCCTCCTGTTGCCCATTTTCAAAAAGTTTACACATTAGAAGTTTGCGTTTCTTTCAAACAAAGTGTCCAAAAAAATGAGGTGGATGGTTCCTTACGACGCTCTTCACAAATAAATGAAATGATCAGTTCACTACTTTCATTAAATTTGGGCGTTTTATTCAATTTTACAGCATTTGAAAAAAAACGAAAAGTCAAATAAAGTGCAAAGCGCATCGACAAAAACATCGTGAAAAATGATATAAAAAAACGTTGTAAAAAGCATTAAAAAACGTGACAAAGGTGTGAAACAAGAAAACGTTTCTGACCCAGAAAAACAAAAGGTTGCACAGTCGACGGGAGCCGGGGGTTAAATGATCATCATCAGTGAGATTCCTGGAGTCAACTGGATGATTTTATTTCATCGCTCTGTGTTTAATGTGTCGAGTGAGGCCTCTGGTGATTCCCACCCCTACTTATTAAACTTACTGATTCGGACAGACTCCATAAGTAATACACCTAGTCAGTGTTACTACGCCAGACGTGGTAGTAGCCACTTACATGATGACGTTACACTGAAAGTAGCAGTTGTACCCCTGAATAATCTGTGTGGGTGAGAGCGCCTTTCATCCGTGTGTTTGTGTTAGCATTTTGCATTTGCTAGTAGGGCCGGGCAATATATCGATATTATATCGATATCGTGATATGAGACTAGATATCGTCTTAGATTTTGGATATCGTGATATCGTGATATGACATAAATGTCTTCTCCTGGTTGTAAAGGCTGTATTACAGTAAAGTGATGTCATTGTCTGAACTTACCAGACTGTTCTAGCTCTTCTATTAATAAAACTTTATTTGAGACACAGGTCCATATGGCACAACATACAGCATAAAAAGGAAAAAAGGAAACAGAAATACATATAATAAAAGTGGGCAAAAATGGACAAATCATAAAAGCCTATAAAATATACAAGCTATTCCACCAGTGTCGTCTGAGCCTCGATGTGTATCTGTAGCAGCTTTTCAGAGGACTGACTAGGGCTTCAATTATATGCTTCACTGAATTGTCCAGTCGACACATAAAACCAAACATCATTATTAACTATTATTTGCCTTTACCCACTTAGTCATTATGTCCACATTACAGATGATTATTTATCTAAAATCTAAGTGTGAAGATATTTTGTTAAAGCACCAATTGTCAACCCTGGAATATCGCCGCAATATCGATATTGAGGTACTTGGTCAAGAATATGATGACGTGATATCTGATTTTCTCCCTATCGCCCAGCCCTATTTGCTAGCTGTTACTGCTAACTGTTAATTGTAGTAACTAAACTGCTTAAGTGCACAAGTCATTCTTCTACTGGAGTGGGGCCGACTTTCTTTGGACGTTATATCACCCGGGGAAAGACAGACGGACTAAATCACATCTGGATTTTATCTGGATACAAGGCACCGTAAATGGAAAGTGTAAATGGTGGTCATGGTTACAGTGATCTGTTGCACAGCAACACAAACTCACTATCTGTGCAGTCTTTCAGCAGGGCCTCAGTCATCTTGAACCTCAGCGAGCTGCCTTGTCCCGGAGGCTTCCCTGCGACTTTCAGACTCTCCGTCGTGCCTCGGCCGTGAAGTACGATTGTGTCGATCACGGTCAGATTGTTCCTAAACAGATTCACACAATTTCAGGAGAGAAATGCATATTTGCTAATGATTCAAGGCTAATTTATTGGCATTCTCCAACACAGGGTCGCACAACGAAATGCAAGATAATAAAAAACACAGAACGGTTCCATTATAAAAGTGACATTACCGGACTATGAGGAGGGAGGAGACACTGTGGTTGCTGGTGGGAGTGAACCTCACGCTGAATGACTTGACTTCTCCGGGCAGCAGGAGGAGGTTGTACACAAAGGGTCTGGTTGATCCCTCTACGAACCCTGTACTGCTCTTCATTAGAGAGGTCTGCCAAACACACAGAGGGCCTGTTACACACACAAACAGCTTCCACATGCTGCCTACGTCATAGACAAGAGGACCGTGATTAGCAATGCCAAACTGCCGGTCCTCTGAATGCCTGAACGGTGGGGAAGTCCATCGGCGCTCTCGGAGCACTCACTTGATTTCTGTGAACCTGGAACTCTAAGGTGTTTGTGTCAATGTTGATGTTGGACAAATTCCCTAATGGCAGCCTGGAAAATAAAATCAGAGAAGATCACTGTCAGAGTAAGATTGGGGGGGGATAAAGAACAAGATACGTGCTGAGCTTGTGGAGATTTCCCACCTGTCGGCCAGCTTTCCAGAAAACACGGAGGGGTTGGGCAACAGCGCCAACGGGAGAACCTGGACATAGACGAGGACATCGGCAGGATTCTGCAGAATCACCTCCTCTTCCTGCAGAGATCATTTCCAACACAGATAGACAGACATTTATTGATCCTTTCGGAAATTCATCCTGCACCATACAACTCGTCAGAGAGACAAACAGACAACAGACCACAAACAACAACAGGGCCACTAAACCCCTCCCCCCCCCTCACACACAACAACAACAACAACACAGGACACCAAGTATCTCTACATTATAAAATAGTAAAGTGCAGTATCATTAGCACCAGTGGGCTATCAATAGTAAAGTGCAACATCATCAATGTAATTTTAATAATATACCAATGTGCAGTGTTAGCACACAGAAAGGATCAAGTTATTTTCCCTAACTTATTTGGTAGTGTAATGCTGGTAGGAATGAATGATTTGCGAGCCCGGTTGGTTTGTAAAGACGGCAGCCTGTATCTTCTGCCTGATGGCAGCTCCTCATACGCCTGGAACAACAGGACTTTAACAGCACCTGAAGACATTCCTGCTTGTGTGTGTGTGTGTAACTAGGGGTGTGACTCTTCACTGGTCTCACGATTCGATTACGATTGGATTTTAGGGCCGTCCTCGACTAAAGAAATTCTTAGTCGACTAACACTTACATGATTTTGTCGACTAATCAATTAGTTGATGTAATCGACAGAGCTGTGCTCTTTGAGAGCTGGTTAAGACTAGAAAAGCGCAATATAAATGTAGTTAATTAACCATCTGTAAAACTGAGTTTCTCTGAAATTAATCCTGCAAAAGCACCACTTTAAATCTCGTGTTCACCAGAAATGTTCTCATAAGTTGCTTGGAAATGAGTAATTAAGCACGAATAAGCATAAAAACTGACTTATCGACTAAAGAAATCTTAGTCGACTAAGACCAAAACGACCGATTAGTTGACTAATCGACTAGGGGGGGATTCAAAATCACGATGTATCAAGATGCGTCACCTCCTCAATATTATTATATATTGCCACACATGGTTTTCATCAACACATTCAAGCAGTCAGATACGGTGGTGCTAAAGTTGACTAAAAAGAGGAATACAAAAAAAAAATCATCTTTTGGAAATTGATCTTATTTCAGTTAGTCTAACAGCTGGTGTGATTTGCATTGAGAGATGATCTTATGGAAAGTAACCCATGTTAATCTCTAGGTATGGTGAAGGGTATGTGATGAGGTGGGGGCCAAGGGAACTTTATCAGGGTGCATAGTATCCTGGATCCATGTAATAACTGGCCTTTAATAATAAACATCTGCCTGCTGCCTCTATGGGAATTTAACATAGGGGTGTACTAACTTATGCCCCCTGTGTTTTAAGGAAGAACATTTATTTATTTATGATACATTATTCATTCACACAGAAAATTGGTGTCCTTAAAGATTGGATTTTTCCAATTTTTTTAATAAGGCATTAAGATCAATTTCCAAAAGATGATTTCTTTTTTTTTAATTCCTCTTTTTAGTCAACTTTAGCACTGGTTCATAAATTTATGAGCACCACTGTATATATGAACTCCCCTTTTTATTGTATCTGCTCTTAAAAAAAGAAACGTCTTGAATCTGGCGGAGTCTGAACACAGCAGACAACAGACAAAAACAACCAACGACCAACATCAGTAGGCAATAATCAATTAAGGTCTGCCACTGCATCGACACCCCTACTACTAACAAAAGGCGGGTTGTTTTCTACTCACAGACGAGCCGTTTGTGTTGGTCAGAGGGAACATAATGCGTTGGGAGGAGTTGACCAACGAGGGCCAGGTCAAGTGCGCCGTTATTTTAGCTTGCACGTTTTTCTGGAGGTCCGTGTTGACTTCAAAGACAGCTTCAATCCTTTAGTAAGAAAAAGAAAAAACATCTTGTGACATGCTGTAAATAGCCCGTTGATGTGAAGCAACTAATTCAGCAGTAAAATGTGATAACCACTGCCCCAAGGATCACTGAATCCTAAAATACTTACTTGTGTCCCGAGCGCTCTTTCAGCTCTTTCCAGCGCCTGAGGAGTTTCTGGTGGAGGTCGACATCAGCGTCCCAGATATCCTCCTGTAACGACAGCCCATGAGGCTTGGACTCCGCTGTGGAAGGAAAAGATTTTTTGTTTTAATTTTGACTCTTTGTTTTGTGAGATTTGAACGTTACACACACACACTAAAGGTCCACTGTGTAGGGATTTCTCCCATCTAGCAGAGAAATTGTATTTTGCATTCAAACGAATAACGCTCTCTGGAGCTTCGCTTTTTCAAATGTGTGTTGCAACTACGGTAGCCGTTATGCTACGACAGCTATGACAACATGTCTTCCAATTTTGGCTTTTTTGGCGACGAGGATTCCTTCTCACAGGTAGGCTAGTGCTGTATGTCTCAGTCATTATAGACAGGTAGACTAGTGCTTTATGTCCCTCTTAGTCATTATAGACAGGTAGACTAGTGCTGTATGTCTCTCTCAGCCATTATAGACAGGTAGACTAGTGCTGTATGTCTCTCTCAGCCATTATAGACAGGTAGACTAGTGCTGTATGTCTCAGTCATTATAGACAGGTAGACTAGTGCTGTATGTCTCTCAGCCATTATAGACAGGTAGACTAGTGCTGTATGTCTCAGTCATTATAGACAGGTAGACTAGTGCTGTATGTCTCTCAGTCATTATAGACAGGTAGACTAGTGCTGTATGTCTCTCAGTCATTATAGACAGGTAGACTAGTGCTGTATGTCTCTCAGTCATTATAGACAGGTAGACTAGTGCTGTATGTCTCTCTCAGTCATTATAGACAGGTAGACTAGTGCTGTATGTCTCTCAGTCATTATAGACAGGTAGACTAGTGCTGTATGTCTCTCTCAGTCATTATAGACAGGTAGACTAGTGCTGTATGTCTCTCAGTCATTATAGACAGGTAGACTAGTGCTGTATGTCTCTCTCAGTCATTATAGACAGGTAGACTAGTGCTGTATGTCTCTCAGTCATTATAGACAGGTAGACTAGTGCTTTATGTCCCTCTCAGTCATTATAGACAGGTAGACTAGTGCTGTATGTCTCTCAGTCATTATAGACAGGTAGACTAGTGCTGTATGTCTCTCAGTCATTATAGACAGGTAGACTAGTGCTGTATGTCTCTCAGTCATTATAGACAGGTAGACTAGTGCTGTATGTCTCTCAGTCATTATAGACAGGTAGACTAGTGCTGTATGTCTCAGTCATTATAGACAGGTAGACTAGTGCTTTATGTCCCTCTCATCCATTATACTTTTCCAAAATGGCTGAATGACGTGGAAGCCTCCGTGGACTTGCCCGTCCAATATAAATACAGATCAGAAATTCTTCTCTTACGAGAAGTCAGATCATTGGCAGAGGTCATTTTACACCAATGAGGACATATTTATGAATGAAGACATTGATTTTAGCTGATAAAATACTTAAAACACTACACAGTGGACCTTTAAAAATGAAAATAACTTACATTTAAGCACAAATGGCAGCCCCACATAACAGTGATCACCACACTGCAAGCTGGCGTCAAAATAAATATTTGCTACCTGAAAAAGATGGAGGAAAGAAAAATAAGTTTATGTTTAGAAGGCCACTCGTGGCTCACTAATGTTGCTCAGCGAGACGAAGAGGGCTACCTTAGATTTACGTCTTGGCTCCAGCTCGTCTTTGTTGTTGCGGAGCCGTTTATAATAGAAACGTATATCTTCAGTCAGGGAGCGGATCTGCTGTAACCTCACTTTCTGAGTAAAAGAGCTCTGTATACTGAAGCTTTGATGAATAACTTTCCCCTAAAGGAACACACACACACACACACACACACACACACACACACACACACACACACACACACACACACACACGTGTCAGGGGCCATAACGCCTCCGGCTTTGTACAGGAATGTAGGCTCAGCAGATGATACTTCTTCTCATCTTCTGCTTGTTGCCAGTACAGATGTGTAATCTTACTCATGAATAGATGTCAGTGTTACTTACTGGAAATGAAGGTGGTAAAATGATGTGCTTAGGAGAGCTGTTTAATGTACCCACAGCTATGAGAGCTTTCACCGGGATGGTTAATATCTGAGGGGAGAAGAAAGTCACCATTAGACTGAATGCTGTTTGTGTATTTCTTTTAAAAGAATGGCCATAAACAGCAGGTTTGACTGGCTACCTACCTCATAATCTGTGGTGATGTGTATGGCTCCATCATACATGCCCTCCAGTGCCTTGGCCACAAGTGTCACTCTGAATGCTGCATAATAGCCAGATGCTAATATCACCTTTACAGAGACGAAACAATGTGTTAGGTTTTTTTTTTCACAGATTCTTAACATGAGGAAGCGGTTAGCTGAAAAGTACCTTCTTTATTTTTGACATAAATTAATCTAGAAAGGTCTACTGATGCTTCCTCTCCTTGTTCTACTTTCTTTTTCTTCTTCTCTTTGCTGCCATCTTTCTATCTGGTCTTTTTCTTTTCTTGTGCTTCATGAGGCTTTTTTCTGATCCCAAATTTAATTCTGCGTGAACTTGAACCAGCTTGAGTCAGCACTGTCAGTGTGTGAGTTTGTGCAAGTCTGCAGCAGCACAAGTAAGAATCTAAAAAATAGACCATTAATTCATGCTAGCAAATGTTTGCACAAGCATAAACTTAGCAAGGTAGTTGCACGCTAGCTAATAAGCTAGTAAAAAAAACACCTTTCAACTTGGCATTGCGACACAATGTGACTAATAAGATAAATAACCTCAGACACAGAGCAGCGAGGCAACACTGCAGAGCATAAATTGCAATGTTTGTTTGCACCCCCCAGGGCGTACATGGTGGCTCTTGTTTGCAAGCCATAAATAATCCTTGGGAATAAGAGACAACTGACATTGTGTTTGAGTATTTAATTGCTGTTCGTCTCACCTGAACTAGACCCAACTGGTTTTTTTTGTTTGCCACGACACAGGCCTTTTATTCTGGATTGCATTAGATTGGTGATACTCTCTACCAACGTCCCCCCCTTTGTGATGGAGTTTGGGATATCTACCAAAGTTAGTGTGATGATCAGAACATCTTGGGAATGACACTGCGGGCTCCTTACTGTTTTGTGATGGGAGGCTGATGTGTTGTGCAGCTCTCGCAGGCGACTCAGGGCCACTGTTGCGTTTCCTTTCTCCGTCTTCAGCAGCTCCATGGAAAGGCTGTCTCCCGTCACCAGCCAGGATTTGATCTCCAGCTGGAGGACACAAAGCAGTTTGAAAAGGACAGTACACTGTGTACCTGTGTACTTCTGAATTGCTCAAACACTTGTCAACACAATGACATCAAGTGATGACACAATGTCAACACTTTATGCCAAACAGTACATGGTGTGACTATGTCAACTGCCACTGTGGAAATGAGTACGTTAGCCTAAAGGCTCGTGTTACGACAAGTTTAACTGTTGTGCTACACAAGGCGGCATATTTAAAACGCCCTGTACAATATACAACGGACCTACTGTAACTGTGCACTGGACAATGAACAGGAAAGATAATCACACAGCAAGTAAGTTCAGGTAGGGCTGTGCAATTAACCAAATTTATTTAATTGTGATTACGATATCGGCTTCTAACGATCACAAAGAACAGAGGCATCGAGAAAACCGATTATTTTGCACATTACGTTTAGCAAGTAAACTCTTATTTTGTCTTGTGTTTTGAATGAGAAAAAAAAGTTCATACAGAAAAAGTATGAAGGGAAATTTCACAGTTCAATGTGTTTTCACTGTTATGTTTCACTGTTTTTTAAATTCAATAAATACAATATCTTTCCAAAAGTCAACGAGTAATCGCGTTAGATAATTGTGTTTTCAATATTGACGAAAATAATCGTGATTATGATTTTTTTCTATAATCGAGCCGCCCCAAGTTCAGGTTAAAGTAAGTCTGTTTTTATTTTCTCTTACAGGACAAGCCATCTAATCTGCCACAGTATTATGTGTAGTGCAGCGATACATGCAGCATGCTGCGTGATCTCACCTCTATGGGATTACTGTTGACCACCACAAATGTGATGCTGCTGGTGTCTGTTGCACTGCGAACACCAAAGTCCAGGACGTTCTCCTTCAGACTGGGAGGCAGGACCAGCGGCTGCTCACACACAAACAAACGCCACTTTACACACACGCATATCACCAACAATCATTCTGCGTTACAAAGGCAAAACGGAGTAACTACATACTTCACATACAAATCTGACTTCTGTTTTACTATATAGAAAAGCATTGTGTAATGTTTCAAAATGTCTAACTTCTAATGCTTTTTAAACGTGCAGTAGCTACAGACACAGAGATAAAAACCAAGTCAAACTTGCAGAGAATACACTCTGGTTGTGTAGTTACTGCATTCTGACTTGGTGTTGCTGCCCAGGCTGCAGTTACTATACTCTAGCTAGTAAACAGCCAGCTAAAGCAAGAGAGCTGTATCAAGTTAAAGCTACGTTATGAAACAGTCACGGCCAGCTAGTCTGGGTAAACCAGTCTGATCTGCTGGTGGTGTGATGTCTCCCTGCAGCTCAGACTGGAAACCTGTACGTTTATCTCTCCTGCTTCTGTTACTAATCTGCAGGAACCAATCACAAACTGGCTTATCCACCTGGCGCGCTATTGGCTGGTTTAACGCGATGACGATGGAGAAGCGACCGAGCAGCTTCTTTACATTCAACGCGGCGGCCACCGAAGAGCAGCGACCCGTTGATGCCGCTGTCGCTGCTACGTCACCCGGATCGTTGCTCTGATTGGTTGAAGGACTATCCAATGGCGTACAGAGTCATCTGAACTATGCCCGTTGGTCCCGCCTCTTGTGCAGAGAGAACACAGAGCAGACTCCCCAGACTGATGGTCAGTCTGAAAACATGGAGCTGGTCTGGTGACAGACAGACTAACGGCCAGCTTTATCTAAAGCTTAAACTAAGCTACAGACTGTAAATAATCAAAATAAGAATAATAATTAAAATGGACACTTTGTTTGCCTGAAAACATTAACCCTTTTTTCAATTTCACTGTTTCAGTAGTTAATGCGTTTTATATGAAGAATACAGACTGTCAATGTAATGAACATGACAGCAATCTCTGATAAATGAATGAGCTGTGTTAAGTACCACTTTGATGGTAAGTGAATTGTATATGCATATGAGGAGGACTCTTTCTCTCTAAATTAATTGTGTTTTTTGTGTACCTCCAAGAAGCCCGTGTAGGCCCGGACAGGCAGGTGGAACTTGGATGCGTTTGTGATCAGCAGGATATTGCTGTCTATGTGAATGGAGGGTCGGACCGGCCGGAAGAGAAGGGAGAAGACGTAGCGTGACTCGTGTGGGGGGATAAGGATGGGTGCACTGAAGTTCTGCGCCTAAAACGGAGAGAGAAAACAAGATGTCATATCGCCCATTATACACATATTACACTTCACACATTAGATCGTCCCCGTTGACTCTCACATTAAACATGGTTTTGGCCTCTTCTGGCAGGGACACATTGTGTAACCGGATGGCAAAGCTGAAGGCATTTGTGAGGAAGATGGGTCTGTCCACTGGGTCGACGGGGCTGTCCCTGATGTGGAACAGAGTCGCCGTGTGGTCGAAGCCCAGGTAGCTGCCAGAAGAGAGAAACCTTACAGGAACATTGTTCTCCTTTATATCACATGAAGCCACACCCGCTCTCTCAATGTAGAGCCACACAACAACTCACCCATCTAAAACTTCTGCCTGGTAAGGGATTTCAAGCTTGGAGTAACTCTTTTCTTTCGCTTTAACAGTTATCTTTCCAGAGAACTGATATGGTCGTCTCGCTTTTGAGGCTGCAACCCAAAAACAAGATTGAAACAGCTGATAAGTGCACTGCAGAAGCACACAAGAGGAAGTTGTGCAATACTCTAAACCAAACGTGTAAGGAATTGCTTGAGGTAAGGTCATGATGTAAAACTCTTAAAAAGCTAAAGAATTTATTGAAAGAAATTCTGGTACAAGATATAAAATCCTCTATTCCAGACTCAAGAAACACAAAACAAATATACATACACACGCACGCACGCACGCACGCACTTTCATAAAACAAATTAATTTCATGCCTGAAATGTTCTAACAATTCATAAATTACTGACTTTAATTATAAATTACACCTTTTGACAGGTAAAACACATCCAACCTGTTCTTAAAAGAATGTCCAGATCATTACTAATAAACAGTCAATATGTATTACAGGACGGACACACACACACAATTTTTTATTTTAATCCAAAAATATGACCAAACCTAATGGACTTCTTCTTAAAAAGGAAGCAAACTGTTCACGTCTGTGTCTGTCAGCCAGTGAAGACTCAGAAGAGGAACTGACATCATGCAGGCTTCACACTTATGAACTGCCTGTTCACAGTTTCCTCGGTAAGAGCGTTACGTGGAAATGGTGCATCTTACTGCACTATTTAAAATGAAGAAAAGCACTTTTATATTTTAAGATCTGTGTGGCTAACTGCCTGCATCATATCCACAGTTGGAGCAGGGCGTGGTGGTGGTGGAGGAGGGCGTGGTGGTGGGGGAGGAGGAGGGCATGGTGGTGGGGGAGGAGGAGGGCGTGGTGGTGGTGGAGGAGGGCGTGGTGGTGGAGGAGGAGGGCGTGGTGGTGGAGGAGGCATATACTGTGCGATAGCTCAGGTTGGATATGGCTTTCCTTTTATTTTATATTCATTTTTGGGGGTTTTCCCTTTATTATGTAGTGACAGTGGACAGACATGAAAAGGGGGGAGAGATGGGGGAGGACACGCAGCAAAGGGCAGCAGGTCAGATTCTAACCTGCGCCGCTGCAGGACTCCTACTGGGTGAGCTACAGGCCGCCCCGTGGCTTTCCATTTTTAACTTTCCCAACTGGATTTCCATTGATTGTATGTCACAAGCTTAGCTGCTCGCAATGAAATTTCCTCAACAAAAAACCCCTCCAACATTATATATGAATATGGTTCAAGATATTAAGCAGAAACACGGTTGAAGAAAGAAATTAAATAACATGTACGCTCAGTTTCCTGCTAGCTACAACAAATGCAGTCTAATACAAAAGTCCTGAAATAAATCCTAAATAAATTGCTTGTTATTTAGCCTACTTTCAGTGGACAAAATAATAGAAACAACCGTCAGTACTACAGCCTCCAACATGATGAGTTTAATCAACACCTCTGTCAACAAAAATGTAACATCATAACCTTCATGTTTCAACATGACGTGTCAAAACTCACCACATAAAAAAACACTGCTTACCGTCAAAACTTATACTTGCAACTTTGGTATATTTGCTCTCTCCAGCTTTCAGTGTGACCGCTTTGAAATCTACTGTGACCGCTTCATTTGACGGCGTTGTGCGCACACTCTGTAAGGCGTAAATAAAGGCTGGCGTTACATGAGGGTCAGGATAACAGTTGGAAGATTTTCAAAAAGGCTACCAAGGATACTTACTGTAATTGGAACATCTTTTGTTCCTGAATTTAAAAGGTGAACATTCAGCATTTTTGGACGATCTGTAAGACAAAGTGGTTGGAACAGAGAACGGAGGAGTGAGCCAAGAAGCCCGGAGAAGAAGTGCAATAGGTTATGAGTAACCTATTAGGACATGTGAAGCTGTGGTGGAGAGGAGGTCACCGAACAATCTATCATGGATAACCCCGACCACCCTCTCCACCCCCCCCACAACGGTCCAACAGAGGAGCACCTTCTCTAAGAGGCTCCGACAGCTTCGATGTCACACGGACCGCTACAGGAAATCATTCCTACCACAGGCAATTCAACTTTTTAACACTTCATCACTGAGTGTGAGATAAGACTCACAAGGGGCTTTCCAACCGGATAGTACTGCAACATTTTAAAGGAAAAGTACACTTCTAAGCAGTTCTAAGAACTACTCTCCCCCAAAACCTTTTTTTCCATTTGCATTCCCCCTGGCCAGGTGGCCATAGGGACTGATAGGGACTGATAGGGACTGATAGGGACTGATAGGGACTGATAGGGACTGGTAGGAACTGGTAGGAACTGGTAGGAAGGGTAAGGGAGTGATGCAAGCACCGCAATGGTCTTTATTGCATTAAAATCAGCAAAGAAATACACCAAAAAAAGTATGAAGGTAGATAGGTAGATAGATAGCCTATCTATACCTATCTATCTATTGTAATTCTCCATACCTTGTGACCGCAGCGTACCAAAGTCAAGCATCTCTGTGGAGGCGTATATACCAGGGGCTGCAAAAAAACGTAGTACAAACAGAAAAATGTTTACCTGACGGACAAGACGGAGTATTAGGAGTACACGTATTGTAGGTAATAAAATGTGACGTTGAAGTGTTGGTAAGCACACCTGATGTGACCTCCACCTCTACAGGGAGAATGATGAACTGGTCTTCATTGGGGGCATTGGTTTTGATTCTGATGAAGGCCGTGTGGTTGTCGGCATCTCTCGACGAGAAGCTGGCTCTCATCACCCCCTTTGTCTCGAACGGAGGAATCTCCTGGAGGGAGAAGGTCAGCGTTAGGCCTGGGTATCGCCACCCATTCGATTCACAAGGTCCCTTTCTATTACACTTCCAATTTGATTTGATTCAATATCGATCCGATTAGGGATATTTCAGTCACAATACCAATTTTGCTTGGATATGAAAAAGATTCTTAGAGAACTAGTGCTGTAAAGTGTACAAGGTTGCCTCTAACCTGTTGACTCTAAAGTGCTCATATTATGCTTTTCCCCCTTTCCTTTCCTGCATTTACCTGATGGCCACGGCAGGTTTACCCTCGCCAACATTTTAACCTAACTTTGGAGCGTTATTTAGCATGCTAGGAAACCAAAATCTTTAGTCTAGCTTTAGAACGGAGTCTCCTAAGAGATCGAGTTCAGGATTTTATGAATCAATATTGGACCAATCAAATGAAGATCGATTGGAGTCGGAAAAATCAGTGTTTTTCTTTAAACCAGCCCTAGTCAGCATGGGTGAAAGGTGAAACTTTGACCTCCGTTATCTTCAAAATAAAATGACTCGACACAAACACTGGATCAAAAAAAACAAAAGAGACGTGGAACTAACCCATAATTTAAGAGTCCCTGTCTGTTGACCCGTGGGAAGCTCTAGATGAAGATCCCCGCCACTGGAGTACATCTCAACAACCTGGAGTAAGACATCAATCCACCAATTAAACAGCTGTTCCATCCCAAAAAACATGTGCCAGTTTAACCAATAGGCCTCCTGCACACTGGCTGCGTGGCGTGAGCGTGTCGGCTGCGTGGCGTGAGCGTGTCGGCTGCGTGGCGTGTCCGTTTTTATTTCAGCTCCCATGGTAACAGGTTAGAGCTGCACGCTGCCTGCGTGACACGCACGTCTCAGAAAACGCGTGCATGCTAGAAATAGGACAGGTGGCCATTTTTCACGCCACACGCCAGCGTGTTGGAAGAGTTTCCGGACAACATAGAATAGGAAAAGATGTTTATATGTCATTTAGACACAAATACATTTAATAAATGTTTGAAAGTCTCGAGGTTTTGACATAAATGCAGATATAATATAAATGTCATTTAAAAAAATAATAATGATTGATTTTCAAATATGTCACCTGTCACTACAGAACCAAATATTCTGGAGCATATTTTGCCGACGTTGTCTTTGCTGTAATCAGATCAGAATATATTTATGTTTAACATGAAGTATTACTAGTATTACTACTGCTTGAGTGCAGTACATTTCCACAACTCTCTCCCCATATGATGAACAAGGGTGATCCAAATCACGTGACTTTTTTCTACATCCATGTGTACAGACAAGGCGAGCAGCAGCAGCGCCACGTCAGACACGTTTCTGGTGTGCAAAGACATAAAAAACGCCACGCAGCCGCCACGCAACAGGAACGCCACGCTCACGCCACGCAGGCAGGCAGTGTGGAGGAGGCCTGAGAGAGTCCAAGTACTCGACATTACCTGTAGTGGTTCACTGTACGGGTTGTGGATGTTTATTAGAGGTGAGAAGCTGCTGTTTACAGGGACTCGAGCCCCGATGAAGGGCCGCAGTCTGTAGGGGTTTGGGATGCCGACCCCAAAAACCTTCAGGACAGAGACAGAAAAGCTACATTAGCCCCATTTCTCCTAGCACTAAATATTCAACTCGTGAAAATGAAGCATTGTACATTTTTGGTCTTTACCTGGTATGTAAACACTCCATGATGTGACGTATTAATAAATAAAGTGTTTTCTACGTTCCCAACTACTCGGGCGAGAAACACGACATCGAATGACGTGTTCCCTCCTGGCGGGATTATCTGTTGAAAGATACAACATACATGATGTGCAGTTCTTTACGTGTACTGACCCCAAACAGCTGGGCCAATAAAATAAAGAGATCTCAACACCTGACCTCACAGATCCACTGCTACCAAAAAATAGCTACACTCTAACTTTAGCATTTTGGTGGCGACTGTGGTTGCAAATAGTGACTGTTTAGTGGGTTTCTTTATCTATGTAGATTCCCCTGAATACTTTCTCGTCTATTTATATCTACAGAAACATCTAAAAACAAGATACAGTTGACTCAAATAGACTAAAATGTCATGTAGTAAGAGGTTGTACACAAATGTAACACAACAGAGCTTCGTGTGCCATCTCCGCTGCTGCAAAACGTTCAGAGAGTCTAAAAAATGCAGATAGCGGAAGGAGAAGAATCCACTGCTCACCAGATGAAGGCTTGGTGGAAGTGCAGAAGCAAAAAGACAGAAGCAGAATAGGAAACATACACTAACACGGGGGTACTCAAACGTTTTCCAATCATGTACCCCCTTTGAATTGTGTTTTTAAGCCAAGTACCCCCAAAAACAAGCGCAAAAACATATGTACATCTATATAAAGAGGAACAATGCAGCGCCGGCAGTGACAGAGTTCCTAAACAACAACCTTGTAACTGAAAATGTTCAGAATCCATCACTTCATTCATTCATTAACATTATTATAGTAGAATTATTTTAGGAATTATGCATGACATATTTTTAAATGAGCATTTTGCAAAAGGTTCACGTACCCCCATTTTGAGACACATACACACTAACCTTTATTTGAGTGTCTTTTTAGGAGAATATTAACTTTAAAACTGACTAAATACTCGTTACCACACTGCACTTACTATACATATCTGTCTATATGGTTCATACAGAATATCCATATTATTTCTTATTATATATTCTGCTAATACACTGCATATATCTATATTATTCTTACTACTAGTATAATGTCACTACTACAGTGTTTCCCCTGGGATTTGTTTTTAGCTGTGGGGGCAGGTATGTGTCAGAAATGTCACAGTCAAAGAGGCTGAAGGGAAAGTTGACGTGGAAAAGTCCCACTGTAATGATGAATGGACTGATAAGCAGGCTACCATTCATACTGTATGCTTCATTTGCAATGAAATGATGCTGTTGCAAAATAATACAACCAGCATCATCATTCACGTGCATATTAAGTAGCCACATGTATCTGTTTTGGTCTTATAATACATCCATAGATTTACCTCCAGTGGAGAGGACGGTTCACTCAGCCAGCAGTTAAGTTTACAAGAATTTGTCCAAATGTCTAGATTCCCGCAAAGCTAAGCTAAGACTACAACCAACAGCTTTATTTATTTTAGCTTGTTGGTAAAGGTTCGCTATTTGCAGAGTAGAGCTGTGTTTGCCTAAATCGGCGCGGTGGACGAGAGCAGACAGAGCAGACTGAAATATCTCTTTCTACATGTTTATGCCGTCTATACAGGTGAGTGCATTGATAAGTATTGACTTATTACTCACAAAGGTTTCATTGTAGTCGCCTTACAGTAACGAGACTAGCGTGAGTTCATCTGCCCCCCCAGCGGCCGTTGGTAATCCTCTGTAGCGTTCCCAGTCAGGTGGTGCGTGTTGTAGATGTGTGCGTGTTTTAGATGTGTGTGCGCATTAACGCACACACACATCTCGGCTTAGCTGTGTGTGTGTGGCGCGCAGGCAAGAATACCGGCATGTGAATAGTGTCGGGGAGTGGGGGGGGGGCTGGGTTTGTGCTCTACCTGTGAAGCGCGTGTCCGCGCTATTCTCCGACAATCAACATTGATACCGTGGCGGCAGAAATTTAACTGTGGCGGTGCGCCACTTGCAAATCAACATAGGGGAAACACTGCTACTACACTGCACATATCTGTACATGTTGTTCATACATTGTTGATATTACATAGCCATATTTATTCTGCTCTTATAACTCTGCAATATATTTCTTGTCCTGTCTATGCACCACCTGTCTGTACTTGTATATCACATGTTGCACTTTTCTGTTTTTTTTGCACTTCTGGTTGGACGCAAACTGCATTTCGTTGTTTTTGTACTTGTACTCTGCACAATGACAACAAGCTGAATCTAATCTAAATAATGAGTTTCTTATCTGAAATATGCAGGGGAGGCGGAAAACTTTTCTTTTCCTTAGATTAGTGTCCACACAACGCACACACAAAGTAATGCACACAGGAAATGAAGAAGCTACACATAGCTTGAAAACAATAAACCAAAAAAGAGAAACAGCTCTGGGAAAATCTAGGGGAGAGAAGGGGGGGTAGGAGGGGGGGGTTGGATAAACATTTCTGCTTTGACTTTACATTTCCAAATCCTACAGTGGCAGTTGTGCTCAAAACTCACAGCTTAACTGAAAGTAAATTACATTCATTTGTTGTAAAATAAAAATAAACTATGCAAGTGTATACTTTAAAGTATCAGTACATAGCATGAAGTTGGGACACATTTATAAATACACACCGACAGTCACTTGGCAAGCCCTGATGCATAACACATGTGCCATTGTGACCAGCGCAGGCAGAGATCTCTGGGGATTGTTGTCTCTATATTTAGGCTCGAGTGCAGAGAAGAATTCTAGTGTATAAACAGACAATCCACATAAAACCATAGCAAAATTACACTTGGTTAAATAAGCAGAAATAAAGCCTAGGTATGCACTGATTCCATGCAGTTAATAGCATTACATGTATTTGGCAATTATTAAAGAAAAATAACCGTGCCAGACTAAAAGATGCCCTCTCCCGTGACATATATTCTCCTATTTGAGGAGTTTAAGTCCTTGCAGAACCAAACTGGATATCAAAACATAACAACTCTCTGAACTGCAAACAACCTGTAAGCCAATAATTCAGAGAAACCTGGTGGAATCTAGAGGCCAGCTCACCTATGTCAAATTATGTCAATTACTACATAAAAGTAGTAATTAATTTTACCTAATATCATTACTACAATCAAACTCACAAATCTCTGGATCTCGCAAGAAGTTTTTTTTTTTTAGGGGCTTTTCCCTTTATTACATAGTGACAGTGGAAAGACATGAAAGGGGGAGAGAGATGGGGGAGGACACGCAGCAAAGGGCAGCAGGTCGGATTCTAACCCGCGCCGCTGCTGCAGGACTCAGCCTACACGGGGCGCACGCTCCTACTGGGGGAGCTAGAGGTCACCCTGCAGAAGTTGTGATTTTATCTACCCTAATATAGAAAGTCTTTATACAAACACATCCCATGACAGAGACTAGCGGCCTCAGGTTGTTATCCTCAAATCCGCACCAAATTCTTTCCTACTGAACGTCTTTGTAAACTTGACTCTTATGTCCCGAAGTTGAATTTATTTTTCAGTACTGCACATTTATGCCCTAGAGACAAGACTATTTCTGCTAAAACACCTTGGGCACACACAACAACAACCATCCTCCTCTTGACGACCTAACTTTTGTAATCAATGTTTTAGGGTAAAAATACACATACACATGTCCTTGCCCCACTTTAACAAGTGCATTATGTGTGCCAAAACTACTGTGCTTAAAGCGACAGAACAGGTATTTCCTGAAAAGGGAGTGTTACATATTTATTTGCTTATATTTCCATGTGAGAAGACATACATTGGAAAAGTAACACATTAATGCCAACAACAAATCAGTATAACACAGGACCTTGATCGTGTTGACCTTATGCACGCTCCAACAACGTTATTTTGTCTGAACTTCCAGGAGTGGGAATGTGTCGTGTTGTGCAGATTTGACATTTCCTGCTTGTGATCACTTTGCACCTGCATCGCAGCAAATATCCGACCAGTCATATAATATAACGTACAGCATTGATGGGCTGTCAGAGCTGGAAAACAGACTTTCTACTACGGCAGTCTGACAAACATTGAGCGCAATTTACAGAGCAGCGCTAATAAGATCAGTCCTGGGATCAGCTGTTCATCTTACTGTTATAATAGTCAGGGCGACTGGTCAGACTGTGTTGGTATATATGCTTTATTATGGGTTTAGAATATATAATATAACAGAAGTTGTCTGAGTGTGCTAACACAATATTATGTTTTACAGTGGAGACTCATTTGGTTGTTTCACTGTTACAGTGCACAGTTCACTTTTCTGTGACATGGTCTTATTATTCATAAGCTAATTATTCCATTCATATTGTTAAATTGTTATTGTATAAGTTAACATCAGAGCACTTGACTTTTCCCCCCCATAGAAATAGCTACCGCAGCACAAAGTAAGCTATGTGAGCTAGTTGTTGAGCTCGGGCTGGGAATCACCAGAGGCCCCACGTTACGATATTATTGCGATTTTCTAAAATATTGCGAATTTATTACCTTCTTTTCCAACTTCAAATCATGTCCCCGAAGGAAAACATTGTCAAAACCTGTGTTATCTAAAAAGATAAACCATCTAGTGGACTGAAAAAAAACATGGATCGTATTATTTAGCGATTTATATAAAAGATCGTTACTTGGCGTCCGTGTATAGTCCGGGTAAACCAGTCTGATCAGCTGGTGATGTGATGTCTCCCAGCAGCTCAGACTGGAAACCTGTATGTTTATCTCTCCTGCTTCTGTTACTAATCTGCGGGAACCAATCACAGACCGGCTTATCCACCTGGCGCGCTATTGGCTGGTTTAACACAATGACGATAGAGAAGCGACCGAGCAGCTTCTTGTTTACATTCAACATGGCGGCCACCGAAGCGCAGCGACCCGTTGATGCCGCTGTCGCTGCTACGTCACCCGGATCGTTGCTCTGATTGGTTGAAGGACTATCCAATGGCGTGCAGAGTCATCTGAACTATGCCCGTTGGTCCCGCCTCTTGTGCAGAGAGAACACAGAGCAGACTCCCCAGACTGATGTTCAGTCTGAAAAGATGGAGCTGAGTATTGCCACGGAAAACATCGCAATCGTATTCTGTATCGACCCCCCCCCCCACCCCCACCCCCACCCCCCTACTAGTTGTAAGCTAGCTAGATCGTATTTTTAATCAGAATATTTGCGGTGTAAAGTGGTGGTTTGCTCATAAATGTGGACATGTGTTCCCAACTTTGTGAAGTGTATAGTTAGGTTGTCTGAACCGATCAGGACGTTGTGTATTTACTACATCTGGCAACAGCAACCAGAGGTTAAGAGAAGCAAACAGACATGGGAACGGGGGAAAATGGGCTGAGCCACATTAAGTCAACGGGCCCTTCCCTTCATCAGTTATTTTGGACCCATCCTCTTTGGACTTCCTGTGGGTTTAAATGACTATTTTAGTGTTTTCTACCAAATGCCAATAAAGAGTGTGCGCCACGGTTAAAGATTGTGTATACTATAACTTCAATATTGCCGTTTACTTGTCCTAGTCTTGTCTACTTGTCTCTTTATACAATGCCATTCATCCCTTTGGTGTGGTCACATTTCTAATGACACGCAATTTGCATCTGGACTTCCCACTCGATCGTTGTTGCGTACTTTTCAGATTAGATTCAACTTTATTGTCACTGCACAGTACAGGTACTAAGACAACACAATGCAGCTCGGCATCTAACCAGAAGTGCAAAAATAGCAGTAAAGTGCAGAGCAATGTACAGAATTTACAGAATAGTTGTTGCTGTTGATGCTTGAAGAAGATCCCCAAGTCTACTTGAGTTTAAAGCAAAATAAAAAAGAAAGCAAAAGCCACCTGAGAGACAGAAGGATACATTGCGTTTCCTGATTAGTCTCTTGTTCACAATAATCAAAGATATCACACTGATTTATTCATGTTTAAAAATGCTGCATGATCGAGTTAACATGGTGAGATCAACACACCCATGTGACGTAAGCTCAAGGAACAGGATAATCTGCATTTTCCATTATTACGTTATTAAAGGTGCAGTAGGTAGGATTGTGAATATCAAGGACTTAGACTAAAAAATTGAACATCAACTTCTCAGTCCCTCCCCCCTTTATGCTAAAGCCCAAAAGCCCCCCCACAAGGGAGAATGAAAGCATGTGCATGAGCAGTGATTTATACACAGTTAGTTCAGATGCACCTGATTGGTGCATCTGAACAGTTAGACACCCCCCCGGCCCTGATTGGTGCATCTGAACAGTTAGACACCCCCCCTGGCCCTGATTGGTGCATCTGAACAGCTAGACACCCCCCTGGCCCTGATTGGTGCATCTGAACAGTTAGGACCCCCCCCCCCCCCCCCCCCTGGCCCTGATTGGTGCATCTGAACAGGGAGCGGTGGATTTTTGTAAATCCCCCTCCAGGCTGTAGGTGGAGCCAGAGGGGCTGGATTTATGCTAAATGACCTGCTTCATGTAGTTCTACTGGAACATAGGGTCAGTTTCAGCAGATATATGACACAAAGGTACTTTTAGAAGTATTACCTACTGCACCTTTAAGCATTAGATGTGTTGTGATAACTGGGCTCATAACAAAAATGAATCAATGTTAACAAAGTGACTCCCAGGTGATTAGTACTTACCCTATTCTGGAAAAAGGATGCGTGAAAATGTGCTGTTGTTGCCGATATTGATATCAAACTAATTTCTTCTGAGCTAGGATTATGTAAATATACTTTCTCCATTTTTGGCATTCCAACGGGCCTGCAAATGAAGAAAAGAAGACTTTGTAAGCGCCGGCAAACAACAACATTAATGGTGTTTTTCCATTGCTAGTACCAGCTCTACTCTCGGCTCGGCCGCGTTTGCCCGTGCTCCTTTTTCCATTGCAGATTAGTACCGCCTCGTGCATGAGGCGAGCGTGGCTGGTCGTCATAGCGGCGCCGCTGGAAACTGCCGTGACCTAACGCGACACACACCCAGAACGTGAAGGTGTGTTGTTGTTGCCAGGAGACACATTTAGTTTCAGATGAAGCTGGAGGAGCAACAACTAAACACAGCTGGTTAAACTATTTAAACATGGCGGGTTGGTTCAGGACGCCCCCGTCTGTCGCTTTCACGCCACCTTTTGGTATCGGCTCAGCTCGCTGGGAACCACCACGGCGGTGGTACTAAAAAAAGTACCTGTTAGCAGGTACCAGGTACTTTTTATCGTAATGGAAAACCAAAAAAGGCGAGTAGAGTCGAGGCGAGTCGAGCAGGCACCATGTGATGGAAAAACGCCAATAGTGATAGTATAGTACTAATAGTATAGGTAGTACTAATAGTGATAGTATAGTACTAATAGTATAGGTAGTACTAATAGTGATAGTATAGTACTAATAGTATAGGTAGTACTAATAGTGATAGTATAGTACTAATAGTATAGGTAGTACTAATAGTGATAGTATAGTACTAATAGTATTAGTAGTACTAATAGTGATAGTATAGTACTAATAGTATAGGTAGTACTAATAGTGATAGTATAGTACTAATAGTATAGGTAGTACTAATAGTGATAGTATAGTACTAATAGTATTAGTAGTACTAATAGTGATAGTATAGTACAATAGTATTAGTAGTACTAATAGTGATAGTATAGTACTAATAGTATAGGTAGTACTAATAGTGATAGTATAGTACTAATAGTATAGGTAGTACTAATAGTGATAGTATAGTACTAATAGTATTAGTAGTACTAATAGTGATAGTACAGTACAATGATGAGACATGAGCATTGACACAAACGTGGAAACAGATTCAGATTTAAACAGAGGATGAATGGCATCACAACTTAAAAGGGTCAACAAGTTTGTTGAAGAATTTAACAATAAAAACACATTTTCTTTAAATAAAGTCAAAGATGCGTTAACCCTTGTGTTGACTTCCCATCGACCAAAGATTTCAACCACGCTTCTGTTTTTCTGGGTCTAAATTGCGCTTTTTGGCGTTTTTTTTCCACTTTTTTGAAGATTTTGTGAAGATTTTTTATACTTTTTTTTCCAATGCTATAAAATTGAATTAAACCAAATGTAATGAAAGTAGTGAAGTGATCATTTACTTTACTTGTGAAGAGCGTTATAGGGAACCGTCCACGTTATTTTTTTATGAAAATTTGGTTGAAAGAAACCCAAATTGTCTGATATAGAAACTTTTTGAGGACATCAGGCCAAGAAGAGAGACAGGAAACAGGAATGTCACACAAATTAATTTACAGTTTTTCAAAGATGACAGACTTCACCTGGTGATTAACGATGCACTTGACATTCCTCTGGGTTACCTTCCCAAAATTATAAGGACCGTACGAGTAGCTCTGCACGTTCCAACCTATTCATTGTATATGCTGCACTTTCCATTACTGCCGATCCTCTTTGATTCCTACCTTCCAGGCAGCACGTGGGTTCTTTGATTTCAATTTGGTAGGAAAATCAACTCGTAGGGACTTGAACTTGAATGATTCTCCCTGCTCACAAATGCAAAACGATGCAAAGACAAAGTAACGTTGGCTTAAAGGTGCACTGTGAGTTCCTGCGTGGTTTCAGCGGGATTTCATTTTTGTCTCAAATGGTCGTCATCTCTCCTTGATCCGCCAGCTTTTTTGTTGGCACTTCACACACATTTGTGTCACTTTCTTCAACGCTTTTTGAAATTCATGGTCATTAAACCTAATTTAAATTACATTACACCCAATTTTTGAGTTAAAAAAAGCCGTAATTATGCACTGTTTTTGACTTATAGTTGAGATCAGAGGATGTTGAGTGAATCACAGACTGGTTTATGTCAAACTTTAATCTTGACGCTATTTTGAAAACATTTTGTTTTCTTTTTTCAAATGCTATCAAATTGAATAAAACACCCAAAATTCAATGAAACTAAGTAATTAATTGTACCTGCGAAGATTGTTATATGGGTTCCATACAACATACATCATGCATCCATATTCTTTTTGGGCAATTTGGTTGTAAGAAACCCATATTTCTGTTATCAAAAACTTTGAAAACGGGTCAAATTTGACCTTAGGACAACAAAGGTTAAGGCGCCGACACGCCAACCCGATAACCGGCCGGAGGAGCCGTTTGACTTGCTGAATCGGAGGGCGGGCAGTCGGACTCAACGACCAATCTGATTGGTGGAGAGCTAACCAGGAAATGACGAGCGGGATGAGCGTGACGAACAGCCTCTCAGAATCTGATGAAGATCTTGTAAACTGACCTTTGTTGATCTGAGATGAAGACAGATTCAGCAACTGCACGTCCGATTTCTCCTTAACATGTTCTCAGAAACACGTCACGGTGAAATATTTTAGTAGAATATGAGATCGTGTTCTGAACGAGACGCCGTTATGGTAAGTTGAGCCTCCATCTATGGGCTGATTTATTAAGTCCAATCCTGCCTCCCTTCCCAGTGTATTAGAGACAGGGTGAGAGTTTCTCAAGGTCTCATTTTCATGCCCTCAAAACATTCACAGCTGATAAGTGGCTTGTTTATTGAGGAAGCAGAACAGGGGAGGATAGGCCCGAGGCTGCTGGGTCATGTCACCCTGACAGTGGGTTTGACATGTGATCTAACAAGTACTGCATAGGTGAAGCTAGGTGCTGACTCTTAGGTTGAATGTTTCCAACGGCTACACATTTATTGTGAACAGGCTGAGGTTACTCGCCTCAAGGTTTACTTAACGCAATATAGAGAGCAAAAGGTCTTATTGACTGAGCACCAGTCTAACTGTAACTATCCACTATTAAATCCACTACTATTTGTCACTTTCCCCGGCCTTTTTGTCATTGTTTTTCAAGTTTTTTTGTCACTTTTTACGATGATTTAGTCGATATTTTTCGCTGCGTTTCTGAAGCTTTTTCCAGAATTTTTGACACTATTTTCAACGTTCGTTTGTAAAAAAGCTATAAAATGTAATAAAACAACCCAAATTCAAAGAAAGTAGTGAACTGATCATGCATTTTACTTGTGGAGAGCGTTGTATGGAACCATCCACGTTATTTTCTTTGACAGTTTGGTTGAAAGAAACACAAATTTCTGATGTAGAAACTTTTTGAAAATGGGTCAAAATTGACCCGAGGACACCAGGAAAAAAAAAAAAAGAAAGAAAAGAAAGCACACATCACATGAAAAAATATTAAATTAGCGTAAGAATGCATCAAACACTCACTGTTCATGAAAGTCCAACATTGGAGGTTCGAATCGTATAGGGCGGCAGTTCCCACGGTGCGGCGATGTGCTGTGAGAGACATGCAGATGTGACAGCAGCAACAGCAAGCTAGGAAAAATACTCGCCATGTTTACGGGCACTTCACACCAACGAGAGGCTAAACACACAAGCACAGACACCGCGGTCCGGGCCCGGGCTTTTAAGACGGCCATGGGACCACACCCATATAGAGCGCCCGATTTCCATGTGTAAAATCTCCATGAAAATCCATAAAGTAAAAAAAAAAAAAAAAAAAAATCAACCGGATATGAAAAACAACCTCTTTCTTCTTGTAATAATCAGAACGAGGTGTTTCTCTCACACGAAGGCAACTACTTTTGAGCATCGGTTCCACCCGCCTGGCCGTTATGACAGTCATAACTCGCCAAACCTGTTTAACAGCAGGTGTATCTTAACAATAGATAAGGACGTCCCCTAAAAAAAAAGGACAAAGGCAACATGCAACTGAACTGTGTAATGAGAGCCTTTATGTAAAACTCATGAAAAAGAGAAGTTCAAAAGAAATGCATGCGTGGCACATAAACCAAGTTGATGTCATTTAATGGTTGAAAAGCAAACGCCTGAATTATCACGTGCTCTTTTTTTTGTGGTTGTGGGAAAGGTAACATTGCCACAAAAATATTACACGCGAGGAGACACTGCAATCTTTTTTATACTCGTCTTTCGCACTAGAATTGATGCGGTGGTACTTAACACCATCCCCTAATAAATCACTTGTGTGTAATTACTCTAACATGAGCCTAGAGTCAGACATTTAAATCAATTTCACCTATTTACTACCAAGCCTATGCGTACGGGAGCAGACAATGGCTGCAGCGGCGTGCTCCAGTAGCAGAGCTCACTGGAGACGGGATGGATTTCCATCCCGAGGCGCACGGTAATCCACATAGAGACCCGACCACGCACTGCTCCTCCTGGATTATCTGTCATCTACGGCCTGGCTTAACTTCTCCCATTAATATTACATCTACTGACAAAGTTCATGCCGAGTTAGAGTTTCAGATTGGAAACTGGCTGTGAATTCTGCGCGGCCTTTCGCTCAGCACTTCAGAGCTAATGCGTTGAATGTCAGGGTGTAATTTGAGTAGCGGGTTGGGGGGGGGGGGGGGGGGGGGGGGGGGGTGGGGGGGGGGTCATGAGGAGGGCTGTGCCTCTTGGCCTCAGATCTACATATGCCCAGTGTCAGGCTAGAACCTTAAGACGTGTGCATTAAAAACAAACATACTGACTGTGTGAAACGCTACTGAATTCCTGTGGAAGTACTACCATATGTTGATAACTTTCTTCACACAAAGAGGAGCACACTGAGTCATAGAGAAGAGATAATAATTAACATACAAAGGCTTCCAAACACTACACAGACGCACACGCACACACACACACACACACACAGACACACACAGATGCACAAACACACAGACGCACACACACACACACTGAGGAAAAAAAAGGGGAAGTTCAACATTTGAAAAACCTCAAACAACATAAAACAGCAAAATCCCCCCCGCCCCTCCAAACTCGAGGGAGTGGTCATGCTATGCCCGTGGGAGATAACATTTTTATGATTGAGAACATTGTGTACAAACAGTAAAGTCTTGCTTAAAGGCTTGCTGTATGCTGCACTCAGACAAAACACACAAGCGTGAAAGTAAGATAAGATAAGATAAGATAAGCCTTTATTGTCTCCTATAGGAGAAATTCGTCTTGGGCATTCGAGAGAACAAAACGGACAGAGTATTGTTTTCTATGCAGAGGCCACGATGCAAAAACACGATGTTAAGAAGTCCACTGACTGACTTGCAGACGTTCCCTGCATTCAAAACAGTGTGAACTTTACTGGAGCAGTTCTACCTGTTGGACACACAGCCCTTCCAAAGCCACCCAATTACACGGCATTTCTATTGGACTCGTTTTACAGTTCTTAGACAGTCACGAAAGATCTCAAGGAGCTAAGAGCACTCATCTGTCACACTATGTCTGTCTCAAGGCGATCCTGACTGGGAGGCAACGTGACCTAACCACTGACACATGTCAGGACCAGAGGTAAGGCTCCGTTGGTTGACGTACTGAAAAAAACAACACAACCATCTGCCTGTCTGCTCCTCTCAGCCTCGTCAGTGGGGGGTACAAACTGTCAAGCTGATACTAGCTGGGTCTGCGGTGTGCGCTGCCAGATCTTCCGAGTAGCCGTGGCAGCACAGAGGCACTCTGTGGTTTGGTTTGAGCAACAGATGACACAGACGAGACGACTCATGTCACTAACGGCACGTTTCAGAGAGCCGAGGGGGTCGTACGGGTGGGATCTCACGGATCTGGCGTTCTCTTATCGACTTTATGCCATCAACCGTACTTGCTAGTGTGTTTTTAAGTTCTTGTTGTCATGTAGCAAGTTTTTTTGTTGTTTGTTTATGGTTGGTAACTGATACTGTAGCCTGGAGGATAGTAATTAAATCACTACATAGATAGTTAGCCTTGACAAAACACAACAACTTTGTGTTCAAATTAAACTTGTTCACAGTTCACAGCGCCATTTCAACAGCCTGTTGGTCATGTTAAAGGGGAGCTACGCAGCGTAGTCCACGTCTTGTGTTTCCTGTCTTGTTGCTGGCAGGTTTCTCTATAGAGCCCCCCCCCCTACAGCTCCTATGTTTCCTCGTGTCTGACTCCTCTCTCGGTCAGTCTGCCGTTTCCTCTTCCTCTCTTCCTCCCACAATGCTTTCCTAGCTTTCTGCTTCTTTTTTTGCCGGCTCAGCCGTGACGATAGTGTGAAAAACTCCATCTCCAGCGCCGTAAAGCGATTCGTTACACGGCGAGACCTGATATCACGCCGTACTTCCTGACGCTGAGGCCGCCGGCTCGCAGGCGCTAGGGGGGAGCGAGACGACCACCATTCAACCAGAAACAAGTCATATAACCATCACAATGACTCCTTAGCTGTTCAGTTAAGGTACATTAAGATAAAAAAAACCTGCATAGTTCCCCTATAAAGCTGGGAGCATAATTCAGTGTGCTGTTGTTTTTCAGCGTTAAATCAGTACAAGAACTCTTAAGGCTCTTAAAACTATATAAGCTCCGCTCATTTAGCCTGTGGCAACACAACCCAGGTAGAGTACAGACAACAGCACCTGCCTGCAGCCACACTCATATAACGGCCATTAGCTAGAAACACACATTTGTTTGGAGTTCAGGAATTTGTGAAGTGAAAAATATAAACACGTACCTTTGTTGATGATATAAACTAAAATCAATGTCGGACTCTGCCTGCAAAAGAACACAGACATGAACAATTATCTAAATGGGATTTAACTGGACGATACATTAGGCGGGTCATTTATTTCAATGTTTTTCCTGCTCTGTAATGGTGTACATGTTTCTGTAACTGTGGTGAGTAATGGTTCAATTTTAATGGCAACAACAACAATAACAAGGCAAATAAAGTAACACAGCACTTACCTGTAAAAGGCTTCCCTCGCCAAAATGTAAAACTTCTAGAATTGTGTCTGACTGAATGAATGCTGCAACAAAGAGAATGACAAGAAGACTGCATGAGTATTATCGCCATCACCCATCAGTGAAAAGGAGAACAATCTGTTTATAATTACAGTTTTGAGCAATTAACACTTATGAATGCTGGAAGACACAGGAAGGAGAAACTATAGCAGACGCCTATCAAAAATAGCTTTCTGCTAACAACTCCTCCCAAATCACCACAGCTGTCATTATATCTTCCTGCACCACAACGTTATGTTACTGTTAAAGATAACTGCCTACTTGAACTTCAATCTCTTGCACTTTCAGAGCAGACGAGAGACAAGAAACAGATCAGGCTTGAGATCTTTGCCTACATGTAGTGCTGCACGATAGGAGGAAAATACGCGATAACGTCGTTGAATA
>CM042432.1:38852790-38887790 GCA_023631565.1 Gymnocephalus cernua | reverse complement strand
GCGGTGTTAAAGTTAGCCCGTAGAGGTAACCTCAACCTGCACTTCGTAGAAATGTCTACGGAAGTTAGCTAGCTAACTAGCTAGCTAGCTAGCTAGCAAGCTAGTTAGCTTACGCGGACGTAGCCTGCTAAGTTACAAACCTTGTTTATTGGCCCGCGTCGTGTGAATAAAAGCAATAAATATCATCCTCAATAATCCGACACATGATGTCCTTGTTGTTGCGTGTGAGTGGCGGAGACTCTGGGCTCTCTGCTGCCTCGCCATGCTGCAGTTCTTTCTGTTAGGGTAGCGCCGGAGCGAGTGTGTGCGGACCTGCCCGTCTGTCTCTCCGCTGACTCTGTCAATCATCGCCGAGAGAGAGAGGGAGCAGCTAGCTGCTGAACAGGACGCTGGCCCTGCTTCTTCTTCCTCTTCCTCTTCCTCCTCCGCTCCATGTGTCACACACACGGCCGCCTGCTGCAGCGGAGGGACTCCATCAGAAAGGACGTTTTCAGATTACATTTAGGGGCTTGAGCCCCCCTTAAAATTATAATAATAAAAACTTATAAACTTTTTTTTTTTTTTATAAATTTCAGTGCTTCCAGTGAGAGTTTGTGAACTTGTCTGTTAGTGACAGAGGATAAACAATTAACTGAAACATAGTGTTGGCCAATCAGAGGGGGTCGTGCCAGACTCCCTTCTTTGGCTGATCTGTCAGAGGGAGAGCAGGTGTGTGTGTGTGTGTGTGTGTGTGTGTGTGTGTGTGTGTGTGTGTGTGTGTGTGTGTGTGTGTGTGTGTGTGTGTGTGTGTGTGTGTCTGATCTGTCAGAGGGAGAGCAGGTGTTTTGTGTGTGTGTGTGTGTGTGTGTGTGTGTGTGTGTGTGTGTGTCTGATCTGTCAGAGGTTAGGTTAGGTGTTTTGTGTGTGTATGTGTGTGTGTGTGTGTGTGTGTGTGTGTGTGTGAGAGTGTGTGTGTGTGTGTGTGTGTGTGTCTGATCTGTCAGAGGTTAGGTTAGGTGTTTTGTGTGTGTATGTGTGTGTGTGTGTGTGTGTGTGTGTGTGTGTGTGTGTGTGTGTGAGAGTGTGTGTGTGTGTGTGTGTGTGTGTGTGTGTGTGTGTGTGTGTGTGTGTGTGTGTGTGTGTGTGTGTGTCAGAGGGAGAGCAGGTGACGGTTGTGTGTGTGTGTGTGTGTGTGTGTGTGTGTGTGTCTGTGTGTGTCTGTGTGTGCGGGTGTGTTTATGTATGTGTGTGTGTGTAGGTTAGGTGTTGTGTGTGTGTGTGTGTGTGTGTGTGTGTGTGTGTGTGTGTGTGTGTGTGTGTGTGTGTGTGTGTGTGTGTGTGTGTGTGTGTGTAGGTTAGGAAGGCGAAACGTTGAAAAAAGTTTGCATTTCAAATTCTGACCCGGAAAAACAAAAAGTTGCATGGTGGACGGGAAGGCAACACAAGGGTTAAGTAGAAGTATTATATATATATATATATACTGTATATATTATATAGTATTATATTAATCACCATTGGGCTTTACTTACTGGGTGCTATAATCCGCCACTTCTACGGCCATTTGTTACTGTAAACTGGCAATACAACATTTCCATTATTAAAGTGACTATATGTAACTTTGAAATGTTCATGAAACAGTGTAATTTTCATTAATGGCCTGTAACAGCAAACGAGACTAGCAGGGAAAAGAACGCTATTTGTATATACAACCCCAAATCAGAAAAAGTTGGGACAGTATGAAAAACACAAATAAAAAAAGAAAGTAGTGATTTCTAAATGTACTTTGACTTGTATTTCATTGCAGACAATGTGAACACAAAATATTTCATGTTTTGTCTGGTCAACTTAATTTCATTTGTAAATATACATCCTTTCCTGTCATTCAGACCTGCAAAATGCGACAACGAAGGCCCCGTACTGTTGCCCACCTTAAGACTTGTTTGCAGCAAGAATGGGACAAAATTACACCTGAAACACTTCATCACTTGGTGTCTTCAGTCCCTAAACGTCTTTTAAGTGTTGTGAAAAGGAATGGCAACATTACAAAGTGGTAAATGCTTTACTGGTCCAACTTCTTTTGAAATGTGTTGCAAGAACCAAAATAGGAATTTAGTTTTTTTGAAAAAAAACAACCAATAAAAATCATGAGGAACACATTAAATTATGTGCTGTTGTATTGTCTGCAATGAAATACAAGTCGAAGTACATTTAGAAATCACTACTTTCTTTTTTAATTTGTGTTTTCCATACTGTCCCAACTTTTTCTGATTTGGGGTTGTAGTTTTATAGCGTAACTTTTTGATATTAATGATTTAGTCCAGCCGTTGCTATTAATCAGCTCCTCACAACTGTCTCTGGATCTCTCAGTATGATGTTCAGAAGATGGTGGCGTCCGGTGAGTTTCCCGCGCAGAAACTCAAGTGAAGGCTTGTATCATGTGGAGGCGTCATTACTTAGAATTCCTCATGGGGCTAGGCCTATTTATTCATTCATTATTTTAATGTTTATTTGTATGGGGACAAGTATGTAGCATTAAGCTATGGCACACACCACAGCATTTATAGCCTACGCTAATTTGCGATGGCCGTCCCCTATATGGGCCTTTAAACTACATAAAACTCAACAACAAATAGGCAACATAAACGATAAACAAAAACAAAAACTCAACAATAGATACATACATTAAAACTCAGAACTCAACAAGAAAATACAGACCAAACAAGACAAGACACGGACTAATAACAGGCCTACAATGAAGCACCATTAAACAGGAAGCACCAGATCACTCATGACTACATGACAGTTTGCGTTTTAGTTTATAATGATCCCAGTCAGGATCCAGTTTGAGGTCAGTAGGTAAGGACTTCCACATGTTGACCCCCCCCCTGAACACAAAAAGCAGTTTGTCCAAATGAGGATTTACGAAATCTTATAATTCCCATTGGATGCTTCACGTGCTACTGAGCCTAAAGCTGTGAAAATGCAATAAAATTATAAAAACGTAAACTTATTAATTCTTAAGAACATGGCAATGATTCTACATTAGCACTCATTTGTTGGTTCAGTAGTTATTGATAATTTTATTGGATCCAAATTAGCTTTTTTATCTTCTGTGTGTCCAAAATAGTAAGAATGAAAGGAATTCATAAACACAGTAGACAACTGTAGGCCAAGAGACAGAATCAGGGAATTTTCAATAAAACTAAGACAGAAAAGAAATGAAATAAAAAAAAAACGATAAATACTACAAAACGTGGTAGCTGTTGGAAAATGAAACCAGGGTAATGGTTAATGGTTGACATCTACAGAGCCGGAGGGTTGCTGATAAAAGATAGCATGAGCCCAGCGAGCCTATAGAACATGATAATCTTGTTCTTAAAGCTGACTGTAGTTGATTGTCTGCTACAGTCGCTGTTTGGGCGTGTATATAGTTAACAGTCGGCCTTTGGCCTAGAAGAAAGTCACCGAGTGAGGTGAACCAATGAATGGACACTGGAGCGTCACTCTCTTTTGACCGGGTCAGTGTTTGTGTCGAGTCGTATTTTGTTTTGAAGATGAATGATAACGGAGGTCAAAGTTTCCTCACTTAAACTTTCACCCATGCTGACGAGGGATGGGCTTAAAGAAAAACACTGATTTCTTTGAATGGTCCAATATTGATACATAAAATCTATAAGATACTGTGTGTGTGTGTGTGTGTGTGTGTGTGTGTGTGTGTGTGCGTGCGGGTGTGTGTGTGTGTGCGTGTGTGTGCGTGTGTGTGTGCGTGTGTGCGTGCGTGTGTGTGTGTGTGTGTGTGCGTGTGTGCGTGTGTGCGTGCGTGTGTGTGCGTGTGTGTGTGTGCGTGTGTGTGCGTGTGTGTGTGTGCGTGTGTGTGTGTGTGTGTGTGTGTGCGTGTGTGTGCGTGTGTGTGTGTGTGTGTGTGTGCGTGTGTGTGTGTGTGTGCGTGTGTGTGTGTGTGTGTGCGTGTGCGTGTGTGCTGGGGGGAGAGTGAGTGGGCTGCTGGCGCCCCTGTTTTGCTAAACTGCTTATTTTTAATTACCATGTAATCTATTGTCCTGTTAAATATCTTTTTAAAATTGTTATTTTTCAAATTGTCATATATGACAATTTGAAAAATAACAGGTGTACCTGCCCAGGGACTACAGGTGGAAATTAGCAATTGTTGCTATAGACCTTTTCAATGGAATCACGTTGCTAGGCAACAGCCCGGCCCCTTGTTAACTTCCTGTCAGGTGATGTCATTCACATACACTGCAACAGGAAATCAACTTGGGTCCATTTACAATGTTTATGTTTACATCTGTGAAAAGGTCTATAACCTGGCCCAAGACATATTTTCTTGTATTACAAGTTTAATTATTATTATTATTATTATTATTATTATTATTATTATTATTATTATTATTATTATTTGTGAATTGTCCCTGTTTCAAATAAATCAATTTCCAAAAGAAATCCTGAAAAAGTTGACTAGGGTGCTTTTTTTTTCAGAAAAGCTGAACTTTTTAAAAAACGTTTTAAACAAAAAGACACTCTGAGCTGCAAAACACAGTCGGCGGTGGCGTTTCAAAAAGGGCTCAGGACTCGTTTTAACGCGTGGGCTGAAATATGTGCCACCAGAAACTGAACTGATCACATATTTCAGCCCATATGTTTATTATCCATAGGATTATATATAGTAAAACAAATGCTGGTAGCTTAAAAAAAGACGCCAAGTGTGAACATGGCCTTCTGCTGCAACCTATTATTTTTATTATCAATAATCAATAAATCCAGACAGCTAGCTAGACTATCTGTCCAATCTGAGTTTTCTGTTGCACGACTAAAACTACTTTTGAACGTACACATGTTCCACCAAAACAAGTTCCTTCCTGAGACTATTTAGCAGAGGCACCGTGGCTCCGTCCGGAGCTTAGACGATTGTGATTGGTTTAAAGAAATGCCGATATAATATGTTTTATGTGTTGGTTTGATTGCTTATCTGTTTTCAATGTGCTATATGTGCTAGTTTTACTGTAAAGAGTCTTTGAGTACCATGTAAAGAGCTATATCAAAATAAAATGTATTAATAAACCACAGCACGTTTTTCTCCCAATGCTGCGTGGCCTGGCCAGACCTTCCTCCGCGGCGCTGTGGAGGAAGGTCTGAGACTAGTCTGGCCATGGTTGTAGCGTCAGGCTTGAGGATCGTTGTTGCTGTTGCTGTTGAGCCTGTGGTTGCTGGCCTGAAGGATGAAAGACCGGCTGGAGAACAGCATTCCTGACTGACAGCTCTATATTGCCAGAGTTATGTAACCCAGAGATTTCAGTGAAGCAATCCAGCAGAATGCCACAAGCAGCAAGACAGGTGTTCATTTTTAAAGCTGATTTATTACTTTGCTTTGTACAAACATTAGGAGGAGGTGTATCGACAGGAACGTAAGAGTGACAGATCACACCTTTGTTTCATGTTCTTGGTTATTTATGAAAGAGTTTGGGATTATTTTTGACTTGTTAGCTGCATAACATGTCAAAATGTCACCTTAATAATGTTAGGTCTATCATCCATCATCAAACACTGCAGAGCTGCTGAGTGCAACGTCTTGAGCTTCCTGCAGAGGGCAGACATGTGATAAAATGCATCCAACAGGGCAAACACTTTTCTTACATGTTTTCCAAAATGTTGTGCAGTCGAATTTGAGGCAAGTAAGGAGAGAGTGAATAGTTTTTGACATGACTTACTGCTTGCTCCTGGTTGGACACTGGAATATATTAATAAGAGACATCAAGTCTGGTTAAATATAAGTTGTGACATTACATAGTCAGTCCCCTCAAGAATTTCTCATTAGCTGATTTTTATTCATTTTTGTGTCAAGATTCTTTATTGCAATTTCTGTTCACATGTGGACACTCCATCTTCTATTCCTGTGCTATATGTCACACACCTGTAGCCTACGTACCTGTACATGTACTGCGTTATTATGCGTATAGTTATTCCAATACCCAACTATGTAATGAGGCACCTTACCCTATGACAAAATACAGTATTTACTAGAATTTAACTCACCATGTAGATTATGGTCCTAGTTTTTACTTTTAAGATTAAGATTTTACTGTAGTTACTATTAAGTTGCTATTTCTGCATCCCACATTCTCAAGCCCCAGACCTTCAATAAAGCCCATCCCACCAAGGAAATAGAATTCATGACTATATATATATATATATATATATATATATATATATATATATATATATATATATATATATATAGTCATGAAGGCAGCAGGTCGGACTCGAACCTGTGCCGCTGCAGGACTCAGCCAACATGGGGCGAACTGGGTGAGCTATATAGGCCGCCCCAATATATGCTAAAATCTTATTACATTTTAATAGGAGGGCAGGAAAGATTGCAGCCAATCCACTCCACTCTGCTGTCCATCAGGACCAAAACCTCACTGCACACAAACAGTTTCTTCCCGACTGCAGTGGGCCTCATCAACAAGGCCCGGGACCCCCACTGACAGACTCTTATTCTAACTACTATACTCGTACTCTGTCAACACACGTTACATTTATGCACATCCTGGGCTATTACTCCCGACTATTGCAGATATTGTACATAATGTAAACTTTTGCACATCCCCATATAAATATTTTTGCACATCCTGCGCTAAACCGTACCTTTCTAAATCAGTTTAAATGTACATATTTATTATTTTGTTATATGTTTTTTTTACATACATCTATTCTGTATTAATGTTCTTGACTGAAGCAGTAGACCTATTTTGCCTTATTGTTTAATCCCTTTTTAATATGTCAATGTATGTACGAAATACACAAAGGCATATTAACTTGCAAGTGAAAACTTACTTTGCAATTATCATTCATTTATACACACACACACACACACACACACACTGAAGGCACATGCTAGTAAAACAAATGCACAAAGCAATACACACATGGAAACAGGCAGAGAGACACACATCAATGCTGAGAGGCACACACACACACACACACACACACACACACACACACACACACACACACACACACACACACACACACACACACACACACACACACACACACACACACACACACAGACACACACACTTGTTCTGTTGACTGATTACGAGTGAGAACGAGACCAAAGAGCCAAAGTGTGGGTGATTACAGCACAATGAAAATAACTGCCCTAAAAGAGGTTTATGAATTAAAAAGAATCAGTGGAAAGCCTCACACATGCATTGACTGTAGATTTTCCTGGTATGTTGTGTTTGACGAATGTGCCCTTGAGGTTGTTATAGCAACCCGGTGTGAGGGTTTGGCGGAGGATAAATCATCCTCTATGTTTGTAATCATGCATCTGATGAACGAGGTACAACTCATCAGATCAAGAGGACTCAGAGCAGTGCCACGGCCACTCAGACCGATACTGGCTGCCAAGACACACCTGAGGGCCTACTTATTATGTAGCTTGTGCTCTAATTTGACATAACAGGCATGCATGTATGCAATGTACATTATTTCATTAAAAATATCATTTCACCTTCTGGATATTTTGCTTTATTAAATCTACTATGTACCACGTATTTACATCCTTCTCGTGTTTCTGGTGCTCTGACTCAAAAATAACTGAATTACCAAGAAAACGAGTCTGTACCAAGAGATTAACCGCCCCCAAGCACTCTGCATCTCTCAGCACATTTCAAGGATGCACAGCAACGGTGTACAGTGATGGGTTTACGCTCCACATCCTGCTTGGAACAATTCCAATGAAATGTAATCCCATGAGCTCTTTTCTTTTTCTCTTTTCTCCTCTTCCTCTCCGTTCGGAGCTGAAGAGGAGTCTGTGCTTCCAGATGGCGATCAGACCTGATAAGAGGCTCATCACATCAGTTTGGATTCCGCTTATTGTTGATTGGCTGAGGGCTTTAATACAAATGAAGGGGCTGCACAGTCTGATTGACTTGGAAATGCACAGGGAAGTCAGCAGACAGGAGACAATTGTTGCACTGTGTGTGTGTCATGTTGCACTCTGGGAAAGCCAGGGTTTAGGATGCAGTAATTACCACGTGCCCTCTGCCAGAGATGTAAAGAGGCTTTCAATTGATCTCTGTGCACCTGGAGACTAAACCTAATACGGTTTGGAGAAGGCGAGAGTGATTGCTTCTCCCACTTCTTGATTTTACCATAGCAGCATCCAATTGAAACACTGCATATTAAATATATATATATATATATATATATATATATATATATATATATATATATATATATATACAGTATATAAGTGGTTATAGCTTTACTCGACTCGCATGTTACAGTAAGTGTCTTGTCTGTGACAGTTGTTCTGAGTAATGATCCCTCACCCAGTACTTAAAAGGGCATTAAATCCTATAAAAAGCTTTGAGATGTTGCACTCAAAGCAAATGTATGTTTATATCTAAATCAGACACTATATTGGATAAGCTATTTCTGGCTGTGAGTATCCATAGAGTCTCTGTATATAAGCACCTTTACTGTGTATCCAGTACACGGTTTCTATTAATGGATCGCCCTAACAATCAGACAATCCAAAGTCTATTACAGTGCTAATTCCACAGTCGCACAAAAATAAACACATTATCAGGCTCTGCAGCAGTATTGTTCGTATCTGAACTACAGGGATGGTTTCTAAAGATAATTGTGAGTGGATACTGTACAGGCAATCAGAGATCAGATGCCAAAATGGTGACCATAGATAACATAGAGCAGCTGGAGGCTGGCTTTTCTTGAATTGAGCGTCTGATTGACAAAAAACAAAAGGGAAAATGTTTAACAAAAGTGGCAAAACGTTAAGTGACCACTAGGTGGCTGAAATAGGTACTCAAGTTTAAGCTGGGATTAGCGGTGCAGCTCTGTATATTGCCAACGGATTTCTCTTCTTTTCATGCCACTTTCTACTTGTACTGCGCTACATTTCAGAGAGAAATATTGTACTTTTTACTCCACTACATTCATCTGTTACAGCTTTAGTTACTAGTTACTTTACACATTAGGATTCCTGCACACAAAACACACGTAGTTTATAGAATACAATGTTTTATTATAAATGGAACTACTCAGTAATATACAGGCCTACAAGTACAACTTTTTTTCTGCATTGAGTACATTTTCCTGATGATACTTACATACTTTTACTTAAGTAGCCTAATATTTTCAATACAACACTTATACTTGTAATAGAGTATTTTAACAGGATTCCTGCACACAAAACACACGTAGTTTATAGAATACAATGTTTTATTATAAATGGAACTACTCAGTAATATACAGGCCTACAAGTACAACTTTTTTTCTGCATTGAGTACATTTTCCTGATGATACTTACATACTTTTACTTAAGTAGCCTAATATTTTCAATACAACACTTATACTTGTAATAGAGTATTTTAACAGTGCGGTATTAGTACTTTTACTAAAGTAAATGAATAAATGATCTGAATACTTCTTCCACCGCTGTTTAAACACACATAGAGCTGTCTGTTAGACATGCTAATTAGCTGCCATTAGTACGGTAGGCCTATTTGTTACAAACGGTAGCATAGTATACATAGTAGTATATTAACTTACGCAGTTTAAAATGTCTACATTCATTATGTCTGTAACCCCCTGAAATATGACCCCCCCCCCCACGATCTGTCATAGTTGTAGCAGCTATCATGGATGTATTAAGAGAACGGTTAGCCTCCACCGGGAAGCTAACGCTGGTTTAGCTAACAGCTAATTCGGCTAACCGCTAGCTGACAGCTTGATTCAGTCTAAAATAACGTTAACTCAAACTAAACTCTGGGGAAAGCAGGCTACAGCTAAATTAAGACTTTACAGTAATAACAATAAAGACAAGTATTGAGTGATTGTATTTTAAATGAGCACAAGTAAAGTAGAACTGACACAACAGCTGTTATATATTTTCAGGTTAGAGGGTCTTTTACATGCTGTCTCAGCTAGCGGTTAGCCGAATTAGCTGTTAGCTAAACTAACGTTAGCTTTCCGCTGGAGGCTAATTTACGGCAGACCGCTACAACTATGACCGGAAGCGTGGAACAAATCGTGCAGTGACGTAAATCCTCGTAAAACAGGATTATCATCTTGCGCAGGACGGCTCGTGCAGGCAGCACAGGTCGTGTGTCACTGCCCGATGTGAGTCAAGTGCAGATGTGAGTCGCGCATGCGTCACTTTGCGACAACTAGCCTACAAGATGCTAACGGCGTTTTGAGCTAACATTAGCAATCAAACAATCATAGATAGCTAAAACGTTTTTGAAATGACTGCTAGCTACAAGTTAGCAATCAAACACAAGAAAGGCTGTCACTTGAATGGCGTTTTGAGCTAACGTTAGCAATCAGACAATCATAGATAGCTAAAACGTTTTTGAAATGATTTCCATCTTCTGTTATTGTATGTAATGAGAAAAGTTTATTATTTTATGGATTTCACAAATTTCAGTCAGACACGTTATGCCGTAAACCGTTTAAATCTGAGCACGCGCGACTCACATCGGGCGGTGACATCGTGTACCGACAATGACTATCGAAAATTCTGATACCATAGAAACTGCACTGGAGTTGTTGTTGTTGTTTTGTTTTTGTTTTTAAAGTGGCAGACTGAGCCTATAGAAAATGTGTGTTGTATTTGAATACAATTAGCTGAAAATGAAAACAAGTGAAATTAATAATGAATATTTTTCATTTAGCATAATTACATTGTGTTGTTCTATTCTATTCAATATTTCCTTTTATTTCTAAGCAGAATTTTTATGCTGTATTTCTGATCAAATGCCCCCTCCCCAGCCTTGTGCCACCCCACAATCCTGGGCTCGCCCCTGCTGACCGTGAGACTAGTTGGAGTTGGGGCTGTGAGTTGTGGCCAGTGATGGACAGGTCTCCTCCCCTCCCCCCTCTGATCTGGGACCTGTGACTTCAGCCAACCGTGTCTCCGGCCAGCAGAGCCGCCGCTGCCGACCATGGACAGCCGACATCGGTCTGTTTTGTGACGCTGTGTTCGGATCGGACATATTCCGCTGGAGAACTGTATGGCATTTGTGTTTTTGAAGATGGGATCATACAGAAGCGATCAGAGGGACTCTGCTTGTTTTATCGGAATACAAAAGTCAGCGTGAGACGGCTTCAAACGGGGTGAGTTCTAATAAACGCATTTACTCGGCCATCAGAGACTTAGCAAGAGTTTCAGATCCAGTTTGATGCAGATTTTATAAAAGAAATCTGCATCAGTTTCTGTCTTTTCTATTTCTAAGCCGCTGTGAAGTCTGTCGCAGCATCAGGTATGAGATGCTCTCATCAGCTCCCACTAAAGCTGCAAGGCTTCAATATTTCTTTTTCTTTTTTACAGGCGCTATTATTTCTATTTTTTTGTTTGTTCAAAATGTCCCAAAATGCGTTATGAGTTACAGCACACGCAATGTGTAGACTCCAGAAACTACACCTGTTGAGTAGCCTATTCACAGAGAACATATTGATACATGAAGGCGGATATTGTCAAACATAACAACATATCACAATTCAGTAATTATTATTATTATTAGCCATGTATCTAATAATAAGTGTATTAGTTAAACAGGACAGGCCTGAAAGCTCATTCAACATGTGTACATTTGTAGGAGAAAGACATTTCTAAATTGTTAAAAATCAACAAGTGAGTTTAGGCCTACATTAAAACTGGATTTAATGAAAATAATGAGTTATTGCAGGCATACAGTAGGCCTATATGGCCTAAACTAGTGAGTTATTACAGGCACACAGTAGGCCTATATGGCCTAAAATAATGAGTTATTGCAGGCACACAGTAGGCCTATATGGCCTAAAATAATGAGTTATTGCAGGCATACAGTAGGCCTATATGGCCTAAAATAGTGAGTTATAGCAGGCACACAGTAGGCCTATATGGCCTAAAATAATGAGTTATTGCAGGCACACAGTAGGCCTATATGAGGGAAGAGGATGTCTTGATGAATACACCTCCTTAGCTCCAGACTCAAGCCTCTTAGTCTTGATACATGGGTTCAGCAGAGCAACTAATCTCCGGCAACAAAAACAATGACATTGGTTATTAAGAGCCTTTTTATTGTACACATTCAGAGGACACACGTTACATAATTACACAGGATGTCACTGAATCAAAGCATTATTAATAAAGTTAACATGTCAGCATCAGATAATCCAGAGACTGAGATTTAGCTTGCAAGTCCCAGCAGCCATCATATTGAAATATCAGATATGAGTGTGGCTCAGGTAAAGTCACGTCTGTTAAGATAGACAGTGGACATGAGGACACAATACTTTTTTTTCCAACATAGTGTATTTTATGAACTTCTTATGTTAAAATATCTGTGAAAAACACTGCTATATTATACATTTTCACTTGAATGCAAATGCGAATGAAAGTATGACATTGTCGGGGCTTTTTGAATGAATATTAGTATGACTAGAAAAATCAAATGGAAGATATCTTCACCATCTTGCACCATCATCCTCTAGTCTGGGACGTAATCAGCTTGTGGTTGTCCTGTTTAAAACATAGAAACACATGGCTCCCCAAACACTTCATTCTAAATATGTATTCTCGGGATCAAGAAAAGTGCTGCGTGGCTCAGAGATGATGATGCAACGACTCACATTTCATGCACAGACACAGCGTTGGCTTTACCTTTCCTCACCCTTCAAGCACTCGGCTTCTTGGTGATTCTGCCACAGTGATTTAATTTAGTGGGGGTTGGTTAACTCCCTGGTATTAGCACTAATCTACATGTGTGCACGTGTTACAACCACTGGTGTTCCCCAGAGATCAGTGAGTCATTATACAGCCATCACATTTTTAGAATTGTAATTAAGAAATGTTCTCAAGTTTCCTTGCAAGAAAATGCCTTTCTACAGGGCCCAGAATTTAGTGCTACGCCCCTGTTTCCTTGCAACTGCTGGAGGAATTGTGGAGCACAACTGGACAATTATACACAACTCTTCTGGTCTCAAAAAAATACATGGCGATATCCCACCAATCCAAGAATCTCCCCGCTAGGAATGATACCGGAAGGGGTAGAAGAAAGAAACCAACAATATTTCATTTGAATCTGATTCACAGGAGTTGTGAAATATATTACCTTGAATTGGCTAAAGCCCAATGCCCCTGACTACAGTTTATAGTTACAAAAAGTGAGATATATATATAAAATGGAACACATAACACACTTATTGAGGCGTCAAAAGCCTAAATTCATTTTAAAAAATAGGCTCCATGTAATAAAATAAGCCGTGAGGGTAGGGATCTGTCTTATTAATTTACTATTTGCTGTGTTTATCTCATTTGGTTTTGTTTTTATATTCCTTTGCCTCAAGCTATGTTCTCTTTGATAAATAAATAAATAAATGAAGTATGGGATTATGATGATGAATAGGATGTATCGGATAGGAATTCATGATGAGATCAAGATAATCCAATATATTGAAGTGTATTTATATGTGCATTTCATTGGTGCTGCCAAAACTGCACTTCAGCTGGTCCATTTATGTCGATCATCCCACTACTGGAAATACTATTATGGAAAATATATGAACAATAAAGTGCTGAAAAGCATATCAAATATATATATATATATATATATATATATATATATATATATATATATATATATATATGCAGATATTGTATTGTCATATGTGCCATACTGAGAAATAAAATTAAAAATGAGCACATTTTCATTTTCTCAAAAGCCTAAAATCCATCTGCGATACATCAAATTATAAAAATAAGAGTTTTTTTTTACGCAGTTCCTGGACCCTTAACAGGAGAATATGGCCGGCTTGGCTGTTTCTCCAGACTATACCTAGAACTGCAAAGAGTCACTGCCCTCAGCATGTACAGCGGGGCCTGTTCTGTACGTGGTGCTCTAATAGACTTAACCTGCTGTATTCCAACCGAACATAGCAACTGCAGTCTACCTGTAAGCCATAGCTTAGTTATTTTAAAAAGCAGCTGATCGTTCACGGAGCGAGAGCACTGATCCTGTTTAGTGTTAAGGACATAATGAGGGTGTATTTTTAGAGGCTACTCTCAGACAAACAGTGAAAAGTGGCGTTCAGTAAACACATCCACAACCACCAGCTCTCAGGAGGGAAATGGTTTTTATTGCTGTGTGATTTCTGGCTTGTAAAAAGTGATGTTCATGCCATAAAGTTGCAGTCTGATAGTGTTTCCTTTTCTGTATCTGTGTGCTCTAGGCCAGCAGACCCAGACACGACGACATGGCAAAAATCGGCAGTGAAATCTCACTTTCAACCAGGCAGTGGTTGCCCACCAACAAGCCTGATGATGAGCTCGCTGTCATTGAAAATAGGGACAGCAGGTCTGTTATCACCATGACATTCTTACGATTCAAAATAAGGGTTAAAAATTCACTGTGTGCTACTTTTTTTCTACCACATCAGTGCCTTTTGCGTTGTTGTCTAAGTGCTTTAACCGTTCTCACAGCTGAAGACACATTTTCCGCACCATTGACAAAAATGTGTCAACTGGAAATCACATGATCGTCAGCATATCCCTGTAATTTTGTTTCTCCACCTGTTGTCTGGTAGGGCTCAGTCTCTTTGTGAAGACTCAGAGAGAGCGCTGTCTTCAGAGTCCCACAGAGACGCCGTTACACGTGCTGGGGCAATGGCTAGGTAAACTTCTGTTGTATTTTCAAGTTCTTAGTCGGCATACCAGTGGTGGAAAGTAACTAAGTTCATTTACTTAAAGTACGTTTCCATTTTATTCTACTTTATACTTCTACTCCCCTATATTTCAGAGCGAAATATTGTACTTACTCCACTAGATTAATTTGACAGCTAGTTACTGGTTTCATTTCAGATTAAGATTTACATACAAACAGACACATGATGAGCTTATGAAATACAACACATTGTTAAAAAGAACAGACCAGTGGCTTTGGCTTTTCACCCCTTACCAAAAGATAAAAAGCATGTTTCTTTTAAATAACTGTCTGAGGCCCCAAAAGCTAGATTCAGTCCAAAGTCCAAAAAATGAATACAAATACAGAAATGTGTTTTTTCTTATGTCCTCTCCCTTTAACTATCTCACAACAGGCTTGTATCTTGTGACCATTTAAGGTGGCACGACCTCTAGATTGAGAAACTAAACTACCTACTAGACCAGTTACACCAGTAAAATGCTGCTTACATATCAATGCATCAGTATTACTAATCCTGTAATGTAATGTATATTTGTATTATTGTACTACTTTTACTTAAGTAGGCGGTAGGATCTGAATACTTCCTCCACCACTGGTATTTATAGTCTGTTACATCCCTAGGCTAGATGGGTGTCACCTTCTTCTGTTTTCCCTCCTGCTAACCTTCTAGGCTCTCTTACTTCTTCTTCACGCTGTGGAACTGGATGTCTCACAGAGTGCACCCCGAAACAGAGAGGCAAGACTCTTTCCTGGAGCGCTTCAGAGGCCCCGAGCTCAAAGACATCTCCCGTCGAGAGAGCCCGGCCCAGTCTGTGGGCCACAGCGACACAACCCGGAAGAGAAAGTAAGTACTGGTCAGCGGCTTAACGTTTCGTTTCCAGGCCTCACAGTGACAACGCTTCCACCACAGAGGACAATTCATCTATGAGTAGTCTCGCATTGCCAGCCCTTCCTCCACAGCGCTGCGTAAGAAGGTCTGGTTAGTCCACACAACATTCCTGGATGGGAGAAAAACGTGCTAAGCGCCGGATGCAAATGCAGCGCCTCTGCAAAATAGCCTCGAGAAGGAACTTGCTTTGGTGGAACGTGTGCACGTAGCGAGGGAAACTCTGGAATAAAAATGGCTGTCGAGTGCGTGATGTGAATTTTACAAAACAATATAACTATGATTTGATTGTCGGTTCTAGCTTGGAGGATGTTTCCCGAATCGACCGGAGTTTAGAACGACAAAGAAATGCGGAGGATGAGGGACATCCGGCGGCACCGGAGCTATCCCGTAAATGAAACGTCGTCGAAATAGACTAATCTATAATAATACATTTTTAATACATTTTATTTGTATTGCACTTTACATTACAGCAATCTCAAAGTGCTACAGAGCATATAATAATGCAATGCAAAAAAATCAAAGTCAGTAATTAATTAAAATTAAAAAAGATCAAGGTCAATAAATAGTTAAAAAAGAAAACCTGTAAAATACATTTAGTAAAAAGCTTTTTTTAAAAGACTGTGGGTCTACAGTTACTATCTATATATCTATATCTATAGATCTATGAGTAACAATCATTCCTCAAATCTTTGATGAGTCAAACTCCGCTGAATGGAACTAGAAACCATACTGAAGTCATAGTGAAATGGAAGTTAGAGCATATTTAGTTACGTGACGTATTTCTGGGTAACTGTATTCTTTACAAGCGCAATACGGAGCTGTGCAGAGACACAGAGCTGCAGCTGTGCAGAGACACAGAGCTGCAGCTGTGCAGAGACACAGTCCTCTGCAGCTGTGCAGAGACACAGTCCTCTGCAGCTGTGCAAAGACACAGAGCTGCAGCTGTGCAGAGACACAGTCCTCTGCAGCTGTGCAGAGACACAGAGCTGCAGCTGTGCAGAGACACAGTCCTCTGCAGCTGTGCAGAGACACAGAGCTGCAGCTGTGCAGAGACACAGTCCTCTGCAGCTGTGCAGAGACACAGAGCTGCAGCTGTGCAGAGACACAGTCCTCTGCAGCTGTGCAGAGACACAGAGCTGCAGCTGTGCAGAGACATAGAGCTGCAGCTGTGCAGAGACACAGTCCTCTGCAGCTGTGCAGAGACACAGAGCTGCAGCTGTGCAGAGACACAGTCCTCTGCAGCTGTGCAGAGACACAGAGCTGCAGCTGTGCAGAGACACAGTCCTCTGCAGCTGTGCAGAGACACAGAGCTGCAGAGGACTGTTGCCCGCCACACAAACCTCCCTCACCAGCACTGTTAGATCAGGAGGAGGAGGAGGATATGGGTGAAATAAAGTAAATTAGACCTCAACCACATTCTTTGGAAATGTAAACGTAAAAGTTTTTGTCAGCTGAAATCCAAAACATAACTCCTACCATGATATTTCTCTGCTAGCTAAGCTAACGACTAGCTAACGACTAGCTAACGATCAAGTTTGGTTTAGTGTTGCTGGCCACCCTGAATCACATTTAATTGGTGTTCAAGATGCATTTAACAAGAGATAAATGAATAATCAACACAGGGGCACAAGATAAGAACTTGGTATTTTGCATTTCACTGTGTTTGCAAAGACAAAGAGCTTTAATGTCTGACACTGTGAGGGTTACCTGTGCAAAAAAATCTCCTCTTATTTCTTTCCAAAGTCTTGCCAGTAAGTGGCCGCTAGCTACTTACAACATGAACAACTGCAACAACACAGACGAGTAAGTGTGTGCATATTTGTGTCAGTGAATATAGAATAGAAAGTAGATTAATTAGAAAAATAGATCCTGCTGGACATTAGTAGCATCTTTTGTATCATGTAGCTCATGTGGTATATTCTGCAGTAGCTTACAGTGCAGAAGTTCTTGAAACAACATGTCCATCCAATTCCCTGTTCCTTTTTGATGTCTCCCCCTGCATTAGATAGACAGATAAACCCTCTGCCCCTTTGCTTGTTGGAGGAGTTTTGTGTTGCAAGTTATGATGTGGGTTGTTCTGATTTAACCTTCGGCGGAATAATAGGACATGAGATGTACAGGCGAATTCTGATATTTACAGTAGTTTGAAGTGGTAAACTGAAAAGACATGGAAACCTACCTGTATTATGATGCCATCTGCTGGACAAATGTATGACCTGCACCAGATCTTCCAACAAAGTCTCGAATCCCAAACTGTGAAGCCTCCACTAGACCCTGTCGACCCTTCGTGTAGTCTGGTAGCCAGCCCTCTGACAGCCCCTCGTAGACCACCTCTGTCCTTTTTCACCACCATAAAAAAAATAAATAAATAAAAAAAAAAAACGTGACTTCTGATCCATAGCAAAAAAGAGGACAAAAAGGAGGAGATTAAAAAAGATGAGAAAAAAGACGAGGAGAAAAAAGATGAGAAGAAAGACGGGGACAAGAAGGAAGAAGAGAAGAAGGATGAGAAGAAAGACGAGAAGAAAGATGAGAAGAAAGATGAGAAGAAAGATGATAAAAAGAAAGAGGCGCCACCGTAAGTAAACCATTAGATACTATTGAGACAGGGAAATGTGATGAAATAAAGCACACATCTGTCTGTTTGATACTAACTGTCTGTCAAATTAATAAGATATTGTGACAACTTAAAGTCATGTTGAGTTGTTTTTAGGAAACAAATCTGGATTATGGATCCAGCCACAGACCAGTACTACAGATGGCTGACCGTCATCGCAGGCCCAGTGTTTTATAACCTGATAATGATTGTAACAAGGTATTTAACATTTGACATGTTTCAAAACGCAGTCTTCACTTAATGGGCCATATACACAATTTAAAATGTATCCGCCTTGTCTTCTAGAGCCTGTTTTAACGACCTGCAGGATACATATACAAAACTCTGGATATTCTTGGACTACACCTCAGACTTCATCTACTATACAGATTCTTTTGTCAGATCAAGAACAGGTGGGATTTTTGTCTACACATAAGCCTCTTTTTCCGACCAAGTAGTTACAGGAACGTAGTTATAGGAACAGTCCACTTCTCAACAGTTCTACTAACTACTAACTGCATTCACACTGGCCAAGCGGCCATAGGAACTGACCTTTTGTTATTCTAACACAGACATCTAACCACCACTATGCGTGAAAGGGAGAAGACCCTGCCCTGAAGTAGGAGCTGAAAGAGTTATGGCGTTTTTTCCATTACATGGTACCTGCTCGACTCGCCTCGACTCTACTCGCCACACCGTGCGTCCGTTGTCCATTGCAGATTTTAGTACCGCCTCAGCGTGGCTGGTCGTCATAGCGCCGCCGCAGTAAACGTTTAGTTTAGTTTACATTTAGTTTCAGATGAAGCTGGAGGAGCAACAACTAAAACACCGCTGGCTAAACTATTTAAACATGGCGAGTTGGTTCAGGACGCCCCCGTCTGTCGCTTTCACGCCACCTTTTGGTATCGTCTCAGCTCGCTGGGAACCTCGACGGAGGTGGTGCTAAAAAAAGTACCTGTTAGCAGGTACCAGGGACTTTTTATCGTAATGGAAAACCAAAAAAGGCGAGTGGAGTCGAGGCGAGTCGAGCAGGCACCATGTGATGGAAAAACGCCATTACAGGAGGAAGGAAGAGGAATTTAATAATCCCCAAATTGGTCCAGTCGGAACACGAGAACAAAAGGGAACGTTATGTTCTAGGAACTGCAGAAATCCCTCCGGTTGGAAAGCGGCTATATTTGTGTCCATTGTAGTTTTGGATTGGGCTCCTGATTTTGTGTTTGTCCCTCAGGTTACCTGGAACAAGGCCTGCTGGTAAAAGATTCCAAGAAACTGAGAGATAGATATAGAACAACATCTCAGTTCAAATACGACATGATATCAATGATACCCACTGATCTGCTGTTTCTGAAATTCGGATTCAACAACCCTGAGTACAGATTCAACCGCCTTTGCAAATTAACGAGGCTGTTTGAGTTCTTTGAGCGGACTGAAACCAGAACCAGCTTCCCAAACTTGTTTCGTATCAGCAACCTCGTACTTTATATCCTCATCATTATCCACTGGAATGCTTGTTTGTTCTTTGCCATTTCAAAAACCATTGGTTTTGGATCCGACACATGGGTATATCCCAACATCAGCCACCCGGAGTACGGCCGCATGGCCAGAAAGTACATCTACTCCCTGTATTGGTCCACACTGACCCTCACCACCATCGGAGAGACCCCTCCACCAGTCAAGGATGTTGAATTCCTCTTTGTAATCGCCGACTTCCTTACTGGTGTGCTGATCTTTGCTAGTATCGTCGGTAACGTTGGTGCCATGATCTCCAACATGAATGCCTCTCGTGCCGAGTTCCAGGCAAAGATCGACGCCATAAAACAGTACATGCAGTTCCGAAAGGTCACCAAAGATCTGGAGGCCAGGGTCATCAAGTGGTTTGACTACCTGTGGACTGAGAAGAAGACCTGCGATGAGAAGGAAGTATTAAAGAACCTCCCAGACAAGCTCAAGGCTGAGATTGCCATCAATGTCCATTTGGATACGCTGAAAAAAGTGCGTATCTTCCAGGATTGCGAAGCTGGTCTGCTGATTGAATTGGTGCTCAAGCTGGAGCCACAAGTGTTCAGTCCTGGAGATTACATCTGTAAGAAGGGAGATATTGGCAGGGAGATGTACATCATCAAGGAGGGGAAGCTAGCTGTGGTGGCAGATGATGGAGTCACTCAGTTCGTAGTGCTCAGCGATGGTGCATACTTTGGGGAAATCAGTATCTTGGGAATCAAGGGCAGTAAAGCAGGCAACAGAAGAACAGCCAACATCAGAAGCGTTGGATACTCTGATCTCTTTGCCTTGTCCAAAGACGACTTGATGGAGGCTCTCACGGAGTATCCGGATGCCAAAAAAGCTCTGGAGGAGAAGGGGAAAGCCATGTTGATGAAAGACAACATGATTGATGAGGCAGTGGCCAACGCCGGCGCTGACCCCAAAGACCTGGAGGAGAAGATTGAAAAACTGCAAGTCAACCTGGAACTCATGAAGACCAAGTTCGCCCAACTGATGGCGGAGTTCACCTCCAACCAGACGAAGATGAAGCAGAGGGTCAGTCAGATGGAGAACAAAGTGAAAGCCATACAACCACAGGACCTGTCAGAAGTGGCGGCCGACAAAGATAAAAAAGTCCAGTAATGTGAGAGATACGTGAGGACTTTACAGGAAATGAAGGGATTTTTCATTTAGAATAGTAGAGTGACACTTTTTAAAGGACCATGTTTATATCTGTTTGTCATCACAATGTGTCAAATTGTGTGCAGTGTATGCAGCAACTATTTTTGTGTGCACGCTACAATTGACAATGTCATGGTGTCACGAAACACCTCGAGTATGTTGATCAGAAGCACTCGTGTATGCAAACGAAGGCTTTTCATAACCAAAAGGAATGATTTTTTTTCCTGATCAGTATTAACATTTTGCCCAGAAAACATATTGATCTATGTGTTAAGTACAAATTACAATTCCTTCTCAATAATGAAACTACAACATCCATTTGATTCTGTATGTGAATGTACAAAACAAATCCAAATGCTCTTCTGTTTATAAGTTATCAGCATACACTATCAGTTGTAAATTACGATGTTATATGTAAATAAACATTCAATGTTAATATAACATATACTGTGTCTAGATTGTCCTTTTGTGGGTAAGAGAGAATTGTCTTGACGATCGACCTCTTTCACAATACGTGATCCTTTTTAATATAGAAATATTGACTATTTTTCAACGGTCCAATGTGTGTGAATTTCTCCCATCTAGCGTTGAGATCATATATCAATCAACTCTCTCGCCACGCAGTTCAAAGTACGTATTACAGCTACGGTAGCCGTCACGCTTCAAAAATCCGTCTCTTGCTCTTTTCAATCTCCTTTTTCTTTTTCTGGGCGAAGAAGAAGAAGAAGACTCCTGCTCCTGATATTTGGATTTTGAGTATGTGTGCAGCAGCTGTGAGTTTATCATGTGACAGAGAAAACGTGAAAGGTGGAGCAGTACGTCGTGTATGTCCCTTACCAGCTAACGTATTTCAAAATGGAGCACGAGCAAAAACAAGTGAGAAAAAAAATTTGAGGAAAAAAAATGTGAGAAAAAATTTTGTGAGAAAAAAATGTGAGAAAAAAAAGTGAGAAAAAGAAAGTGAGAAAAAAAATTTATGAAAAATGTGAGAAAAAAATGTGAGGACATTTTTTTTGAGGAAAAACAAAAATTTGAGGAAAAAGATTTGAATGAAAAAAAGTGCGTAAAAATTTGAGAAAAAAATTTCAGGAAAAAAGTGAGAACATTTTTTGAGAAATTCTTTTTTGCGGAAAAACATTTTAAAGAAAGAAAAGTGAGAAAAAAATTTGAGGAAAAAAAGTGAGAAAATGAATGTGAGAAATCGACGTGCAGGTCATCCTGGACTACGTGGAAGATCCTCCCGATTTGTTTTCCTCATGTTTTTTTTTCCTTCGTTTTTTCTTCTTTTCTCCATGTCACCTCCGGGGCTCCGTATCATTCAAAGTCGACAGAAACTAAATAAAACTATCAAAAGCTGTCTTGGTTCATCTTTCCACTGTTCCAACAATCACCACTCTGGTCTGGTTGGAATAAACCCTTAATTCACCCATTTACATGTGGAGATATGCTGGCTCTATACACGCTAAAAGTAGTGATTATTTACATGGAGTCTGGCTCTATACACGCTAAAAGTCCTGATTATTTACATGGAGTCTGGCTCTATACACACTAAAAGTAGTGATTATTTACATGGAGTCTGGCTCTATACACGCTAAAAGTAATGATTATTTGCATGGAGTCTGGCTCTATACACGCTAAAAGTAGTGATTATTTACATGGAGTCTGGCTCTATACACGCTAAAAGTCCTGATTATTTACATGGAGTCTGGCTCTATACACGCTAAAAGTAGTGATTATTTACATGGAGTCTGGCTCTATACACGCTAAAAGTAGTGATTATTTACATGGAGTCTGGCTCTATACACGCTAAAAGTAGTGATTATTTACATGGAGTCTGGCTCTATACACGCTAAAAGTAGTGATTATTTACATGGAGTCTGGCTCTATACACGCTAAAAGTCCTGATTATTTGCATGGAGTCTGGCTCTATACACGCTAAAAGTAGTGATTATTTGCATGGAGTCTGGCTCTATACACGCTAAAAGTAGTGATTATTTACATGGAGTCTGGCTCTATACACGCTAAAAGTAGTGATTATTTACATGGAGTCTGGCTCTATACACGCTAAAAGTAGTGATTATTTGTATGGAGTCTGGCTCTATACACACTAAAAGTAGTGATTATTTACATGGAGTCTGGCTCTATACACGCTAAAAGTCCTGATTATTTACATGGAGTCTGGCTCTATACACACTGAAAGTAGTGATTATTTACATGGAGTCTGGCTCTATACACGCTAAAAGTAGTGATTATTTACATGGAGTCTGGCTCTATACACACTAAAAGTACTGATTATTTACATGGAGTCTGGCTCTATACACGCTAAAAGTAGTGATTATTTACATGGAGTCTGGCTCTATACACACTAAAAGTACTGATTATTTACATGGAGTCTGGCTCTATACACACTAAAAGTACTGATTATTTACATGGAGTCTGGCTCTATACACACTAAAAGTACTGATTATTTACATGGAGTCTGGCTCTATACACGCTAAAAGTAGTGATTATTTACATGGAGTCTGGCTCTATACACGCTAAAAGTAGTGATTATTTACATGGAGTCTGGCTCTATACACACTAAAAGTACTGATTATTTACATGGAGTCTGGCTCTATACACACTAAAAGTACTGATTATTTACATGGAGTCTGGCTCTATACACGCTAAAAGTACTGATTATTTACATGGAGTCTGGTAAGTTTGGCAATGGAAAACTTCGGAGCTGTTTTTTGGTGCAAAAATGATCTTACTCTTTAACAAAAAGGAATACCTCTGTAGAGATTCTTTCCATAATGTTGCAATGTGGCAAAAATAGCACTTTTAATGCACATTTTGCCCTATATGATTACATTGTAGCCCGGTTTGCGGCTGCAGGTTACTGGGTGCCTGCTCAATACTGGACCAATTTCAAAGATTTTGGTTCACATTAGTCAGTTAGACTAGCCTGCTCTGGATGCCAGCCAAACTTAGCCCCGCCCACAACATTTGAGGTCGGGAAGTTCGGTCTGGACTTGATCCGTTGTGGAGCAACTATGCTCGAACCAGATCTGTTCGGACCAATCAAATTGTCAGGCGGCGGGCTTTATACGATGATGGACAGATGATCAACAGTAACGTAATCACGTCACCAAAGAGCGCTTGGGTTAAATTTGTTTACAAAGATGGCTGCCGCTGGAGAATTGAGATGTGCAGATTCCTCCACTACGTCTGTTATAGAAGATATCGACAGTGCGTTCATTTTAAAAGAGGAACAGAGAACCGCGATCAAGGCATTTGTCGATCGGAAAGATGTCGGTTGCAACACGCCCCATAATCACAGCCCAGTGGAGCAGCATCAGACTGATGTTCTGACTAGAACCTGAGTACGACCACGTCAGGCAACAGTTGTAAAAAATGTTAATTAATGTGCATTGTCCCTTTTAAATAAAGATTTGATTGAGTTAGACACCAATTAATGGGAAACAGGGTCCATGTTGAAAAGTTACGTTATCTATACCATATGTTGTCAGTGAAAATTCCTTCAATGCATATTAATGACGTTTCTAGATTTTTTTTTTACACCTTTAATTTCTTTGCATAATAGTTGCTTTACATACGAGTTTCACATTATCTGCACATTCTTTATGTACCTGAGATATTTGGCCAAATAAAACATTTCATGTGACTCTTTTTCTTATACAGGCATTGCACATTTGGCAACTGCACATTCAAATGTGCAATCAGGAACACCTAATAGCAAACAAACCAAGGGAGGAGACACGCTTTTTTTTTTTTTTTCAGGATGTGAAAGTCTGAAGCGACCAGTCATCCTGAAACCACACTATCTGGTCAGGTTCTCTGTTTCACAACACACAGTATTCATTTTATATGTAGTACAAGAGGCACAACACAGAAATACTTCAAAATAACCTTTAGGTTAGTGGCGAGTTTGCTCTCACACTGACAGCAAATAGTTTAAATATGAGCTTGTCCGTGAGGCTGTTTGGGTTAGCAGTAATATAAAATGCTCCAGCTTAATATACTACAATGCCAATCGTTACCAAGGAGCACCATTATGCTCAGTCCAATCCCACTTGTGGGAAGAGAGCCTTAGAACTGAATACTGCTAAACCACGAAGAACTGAAAAACACGAGAAAGGTCTAAATAAATACACTGCTTGTGCTGGCATTCACTAAAACCCTGCGTATAAGTGCACTTTCACAGTTTCACAAATCAAATATCGTTGACGTTTGCCCAGAAACTCAAAAAGAAATACATTATTTAAGTGCCGTTTTAAACTCTTTGGGAAACGTACTGTACTGTACAGTATATGACACAAACTATCGGAGGCAGTGAGCCCTCGGAGTGGAAGGCCCACAGTGGAGTATGACATGTAGAGGTTGGTTAGGCACAGGGTTATTGCAGCATTTTGTTTTATGTCATTTCCTTCTTTTTGTGATACTCCCTTTTTTTGTTAAATTGCAGTCCGAAAACTTTCTTTGTGGATCTGTCACAGCATCCCAAATCCTTTGGCATATGTGATGGCCTTGAGAAGTCTTTCTTTCAGTTTTTCCTTGGAGGAGTACTCTGGGAGCAGCAGTGCATTAAAGCAGGTGTGAGAGGTTGGTAACCTGAAAGAGGATGAAAAGTAAGAGCATTAAAAATAGGACAAATGGTGGCCGGGTTGGCTCAGCGGGTAGAGCAGGCGCACATATACTGAGAGGTCTACACCTCGACGCAGAGGTCCAGGGTTTGAATCTGACTTGTGATGATTTCCTGCATGTCTCCTCCCACCCCCCCCCCCCCCTCTCTCTCCCCCCTTTCTCACCTAGCTGTCCTGCTGACAAATAAAGGCAGAAAATCCCCCCCAAAAAATAGGACAAATGCAAAATGAGACGAGCTCATCGCGTTGGTTTGACCGTTTTCTGTTTGTTCAGTTTTCACATAACAAGGACGTAGCTGGACCGCGGGGCGTGCAACAGGGGGGGGGGGGGCTAGAGCACACATGTCAAACTCGAGGCCCAGGGAGCCAAATCCGGCCCCTTGTAAATTTTGATCCGGCCCACATTTCAATTTAGGTTCACAGCTAATTTTGATCCGGCTGGTTGTTCACCACACCAAAATAAATCAGGAAACTGTTTTTCATTCTGTAATTATGCGACGCCGCCGTGCAGGATTTTACAGATTTTCTGACTTTGAGACTCAGAGTTCCCCGCAGAAGCAGTTTTTGAATATTCAGGCTGTGAAACAGGTTGTTGTGAGTCGGCTGCTTTTAAAAATATGAATGTTTGTTTTTCAAGACTTGCTAAATGCTACGACGGCAAAGAAATGTTTTAGCTGACTTCTTTAGGGTCTTATGTCCAAACTGTACGGGAGAAAGCTATATGAGACATGCAGTAATACAAAGTTAATTCAATTTTTTTGTTAAATAAAAGCATGTCGATAAACTCAACATGTCTGGTCCTTATCGTGATCGTCATTTCCAGTGTGGCACTTAATGAAATTGAGTTTGACCCCCCCTGGGCTAGAGCATCCAGTCACCCCGTGCAGACTCCTGATCGTATGTCATATCACTATTATATATATATATATATATATATATATATATATATATATATATATATACACTATTTTATATATATATATATATATATACACTATTTTATATATATATATATATATATATATATATATATATATATATACATACACTATTAACTATCTAAAACAAGGCTACACATCTCTGCCCCATGTTGTTCATAACTGGACTCAATGAAAAAGAAAACATTTAACTATGTAGACTACTTACTTTTATGGTAGAAGCACAAATATCCTAGAAAATGACCAAAAACTACAAAATCTGTGAGTTGGGCATGCAAGATGCTTCTGAGACACTCGCAGTGTGGTACGACGCATGGCGGCGGCGGACGGGACAAAGCCACGGTGCAGCCAGATCGCGCCGCATCCACGCCTGGTGGAATTGCAGGTACGTTGTTTAAATCTGTCCTCTAAATAAACTAAATGGGTCTGTAGTTGTCAACGCGATCATCTATTGTGCCTAACAAATAATAGTCAATAAAACCTCCCAAAAAAAGAAAAGCTGGCTGTGCGGTACCTGTCTGTGTCCGAGCCATTCTTGGCGATGATCATTTTTAATTTGCCGAGCCCGCCAACTGGTGCTCTATCTGTGCCGGTGGTGAACTGAAGAAACAACCTCTTCTGCTCCTCTCCAAATGAGTGAATTGTTTCCCAGAAATCTCTGTGTGCAGGAAACAAAAGACAACGTTAAAGGTGCAGCAGGTAATACTTCTAAAAGTACCTTTCTGTCATATATCTGACAGAAAAAGGGGGGACGGACTGAGAAGTTGTTGATGTTGTTGACATTTGTTGGCTTTAAGCAGCAATGATAAAAAACAACGTCCATTTTTTTGTTATGTGACCTGCTGCTTAAAACATGTTTCTTTAAATTAGGATGTAAAGCTGCAGTTGGTCATTTTTATAACGTCACATAGTTAAGTTATATATAGATTTTGTCATATTTGCTAAAACTATCACTCTACCCTGGCAGCAATACGTGGGACAGATTACATGTTCCCCCCCTTTCTACTACTACTACTACTACTACTACTACTACTACTACTATCTAGATGTCAAAAAAACTTTAAAAGTAATAAAAAAACTTTGGAAAAAAAGCTTTAAAAAACGACAAAAAAACGTGAAAAAATAATACGAAAAAGTAAAATAAATGATGAGGTCACTACTTTCTGATTTCTACTACTACTACTACTACTATCTAAATGTCTAAAAAAACTTTAAAAGTAATAAAAAAACTTTGGAAAAAAAAAGCTTTAAAAAAACGACAAAAAAAAAAAACATGAAAAAATAATACAAAAAAGTTGTCGATAAAGTTGACCAATGCGTAGAAAAACGAGTTTTAATTTAATTAAAAAGTTTAACCCAGAAAAACAAAAGGTTGCAGGGTGGACAGGCAAGACACTCGACCCCTAGTTGCTGCAGAGGCGCGTGTGGAGGACACGTGACGTCATGTAGCTGGCGTGCTGTGTGTGTGGACAAAAAGGAAAATGGGACTTACTTGATGATTTGACTGTCTTTGCTGTAACCTCCATCGTATTCTGTTGTCTTTTCAAGTGCTTCAAAGTCAAGTTTCTGTGAAATCCCAAGAGATTGCCGCGTAAGTCATAGAACACTGGCTGCAATAAAGTCACAAAAACCCAAATGAAGCGCTGCTTCCTCACCCTGCTCCCACAGATAAGCATCTCTACTTCTTCGGGTCTGAACAAATATTTCAGCGGGGACTCATTTGTGACTATTAGGAAACCCTTTTTGAAGGCTTTGAACTGTATCTCCACGCTCTTGTTCAGTATGTAGTCAGCATACATGTCCACAAACTCCTGTCAAATAGAGAAAAACACGTCAACAAAGCAATCAGGGGAGCACTGATCCGATATTAAGGTATCGGCCCCGATATTGACAAAATAGCTGGATCAGGGATCGGAAAACCTGTTTAGCTAAACTGCTTGTTTTTAGTTACTATGGACACCATGTAATCTACAGTCCTGTTAAATATCTTTTTAAAATTGTTATTTTTTTAAATTGTCATACCTGCCCAGGGACTACAGGTGGAAATTAGCAACTGTTGCTATAACCTGGCCCAAGACATGTTTTCTTGTATTACATGTTTAATGTTTATTTGTGCATTGTCCCTGTTTCAAATAAATCAATTTACAATTCCAAAAAATGAACAGATCCACGGGCCAGTTTATGTTATGTTTTTCCTCCGTCGCACACGTGTCGCATGCTGGAAGAATATTCACTATATTGCTTCTACTGCTACATTTTATTAATTTAAATGTATTACTGCTGCACCCTGCTACGTCCAGCTATGCTCTGCAGTGCCCTGATATGACACAAACTACTACTATTTTTTCTGATCAGAAAATGTAACGAAAACGTATAAAGTATACGTATAAAGTATAGATAACTGTTGCAAAATGTAACGAAGTAAAAGTCAAAAGTATGCACTAATGATTCTACTTAAGTAAAGTACAGATACGTGAAAAATGTACTTAAGTACAGACAGTGGTGGAATGTGAGGATGGGGAGTCTGCTCTGTGTTGGGGCGGGACCAACGGGCGTAGTTCAGATGACTCTGCACGCCATTGGATAGTCCTTCGACCAATCAGAGCAACGATCCGGGTGACGTAGCAGCGACGGCGGCATCAACGGGTCGCTGCGCTTCGGTGGCCGTCGTGTTGAATGTAAACAAGAAGCTGCTTGGTCGCTTCTCTATCGTCATCGTGTTAAACCAGCCAATAGCGCGCCAGGTGGATAAGCCAGTCTGTGATTGGTTCCCGCAAAATTGTAACGGAAGCAGGAGAGATAAACGTACAGGTTTCCAGTCTGAGCTGCTGGGAGACATCACATCACCAGCAGATCAGACTGGTTTACCCAGACTAACTTTGGGCTGCATGCTTGCATGAAAGGTGCTATAAATACACAATAGTTACAGTTAATGTAAATGAACATAACATTAAACATGTAGACATTTCACCTGTCTATTCTCCTTGGTAACAGGGATCTGGTCTCCCTGCTCCTTCAAGTCATATAAGATCGGGTTCCCAAAAAGGTCTGTGTGTGATATCTGGTAGGTGAGCATCATGTCTTCCTCTACGTTGCCGCTATATTGAAGCAACTCCTTCAGACTCTGGTAGAGAGCCTGCAAGAAGAAAAGAAGAAACATCTGCTGTTAGAGAAACTCTTTTGAGATTTTGGGAAATATGATTCCACGCTTTCCCGTCAGGAGTTAGTTGAGAAGATTGATGCCACTCTCATGTCTGTCCGTTAAATATGAAGCTACAGCCAGATGATAGTTATCTTAGCTTAGCTTAGCATACAGACTGGCAACATGGGGAACCAGCTAGCCTGGCTCTGCCTAAAACTAACAAAATCCACCTATTTGCACTAAAGCTTAACAACGCTTGGGGGGGGGGGGGGGGGGGGGGGGTCCGGTCATATAACATTGAATGGCTTGCCAGCATGTGCCATCCGACCCCTGCAGCTCATTCAGAACGCAGCAGCTCGGCTTGTCTTCAACCTCCCCGAGTTCTCTCCCACTACGCCGCTCCTCCGCTCTCTCCACTGGTTACCAGTTGCTGCCCGCATCCGCTTCAAGACACTAGTACTCACATACAGGGCCACGACTGGATCAGCCCCAGTTTACATCCAGGACACGGTCCAACCAGATACCCCAACCCGCCCACTTCGCTCTGCATCAGCCAAACTGCTCGCTGCCCCCTCACAGCGAGGGAGAACTAATCACTCAACGAAATCCCGACTGTTCACCGTCCTGGCTCCCAAATGGTGGAACGAGCTCCCCACCGACATCAGGATGGCCGAAAGCCTGCACACATTCTGCCGAAGGCTAAAAACACATCTCTTCAGACTACACCTCGGATGAAATAAAAAAAAAAAAAAAAATCTTGAACCTGCAGTCAATTAACTTTGTATTTTTGCATGTCTCATACAGCTTTCTCCCTACAGTTTGGACATAAGACCCTAAAAAAGTCAGCTAAAACGTTTCTTTGCCGTCGTAGCATTTAGCAAGTCTTGAACCTGCACTTTCATATCTTTCATATGTCTCTTTGTAGCTTTACTTATTTAAAGATAATGTACTTGCACTTCCTACTTGTTGTCTGGAGTTTGTACCTTCACAGTTGAAAGCACTTAATTGTAAGTCGCTTTGGATAAAAGCGTCAGCTACATGACATGTAATGTAATGTAATGTAATGGAATGTAATGGAATGGAATGGAATATCTCATCTGTTTAGGGCCGCGTTCAGACTGCCTGCGTCAGTCGCAGGTCTTTTCATTCATGTTGAGTGGGGGCAGTGCATTTAGGACGGGGGCAGCGAGCCTGCAGCGAAAAGTTGAGACCGACTCAACTTTTGGAGAAACCCCACGTCACGCTGCGGTGGCCGATCACGTAACCGGAGATCAGATTGTCGGTGTGTTTTGAGCGAGCGATGGCGTGAGAATCCCGTACAGTAAACAGGAAACATCGCTGCCTCGAGCGCTGCCACTAGAACGCTTTAAAACACTACGAGGGTAAAAATGTTTCCTGCAACAACAAAGCTGAAATATAAAGTCTACTTGTGCTTTGCTGGGGGGGTTTAACTCTTGTGTTGCCTTTTTTAGTTTTTCTGGGTCAACATGTGAAAATCCCTGATGTTTTTGGAGCTTTCTTCAATGTTTTTGTCACTTTTTTGAAGCTTTTTTTCAATGTTATTTCATCAATTATTTTCTTCAAATGCTGTAAAATTGAATTAAACTCCCAAATTTAATGAAAGTAGTGAACTGAACATTTATTTTACGTTGTATGGAACCATGCACGTTACTTCTTTTTGACAAGATTGGTTGAAAGAAACCCAAATTTCTGACATAGAAACTTGTTGAAAATGGGTCAAATTTGACCCGAGGAAACAGGAGGGTTAAGAACGCAAGATGACGTCACACAAACGGGCCGTTTCATCGCCAATCCGCCTGCGGCATATCGGCGAATCACTCTTTTTTGCTGTGAATGCCCCGTAATGCTCACAAAAAACAAAGAGTAAAAACAAACTGTTGTTGGGCTTGTCTTCCTAGAGTCTCCATCAGTGATGATATAGGGCCAAGCTTCAAGCTAAGCTAAGCTAAGCTAACAGTTTTCGGGCTTTAGCTTCAAATTTACTGTAAAGACATGAGAGATTAACTTCTCATCTAACTCAACAAGAAAGCAAATAAGTATAATTCCCAAAATGTTGAATTTTTCCTTAAGTCATACAGTTTAGTTACGTTATGCTTGTCGCTTCTTTTCAGCAACTCTAAAAACTGCAGCGTCATTTATTTTTAATTCTAGCAGTAAAGATTACATTATCATGCACATCTTCAGCAATAGAAGATGTTTTTAAAACATAGTTAGAAATACAGAACTGATGCATTGTCTTTCAGTGCATATTAACGTGGGAGAAAGTCACTGTACTGGATGGGAGTCTGACAGGTCCAAGTAGGTCCCTTTCTTGCCCATGAGTTTCCTGTAGACGACCATCGGGAAGTGTACGTCCAGGATGCAGTTGTTGTAAATGGCGAGCCCCAGGACGAGTCCAACCAGGGTGTACTGCGCTTCATTCTCCAGTGAGGACGAATTAAACCAAAAGAGTTTGGTGTCGTCGTCGTAGCTGAACATCCCTGCAGAGAGACATAACATCAAGTCAAAAATAAATACGTACAGGAATACCTTTTGTTACTGTACAGGTGCAGATTTTTCAAACATTTGGTTACTTTGCATCCATGTGGACATGTAAAACGGAGCATTTTGGGAAAGGACGACATCATTTCATTTAATTTATTTGTTTATTTGACAGGGCCAGTGCTCATTAATCAACAGCAAAGTAACTGTACATGAGCCGGAGTTAGATCAACAGGCTACTCTTCATCCGCTGTCCCTGTATGTGCCCTAATAACTCGTAATAATGCTCATTGTTACTTTGTGTGATGAGGATGCGCCAGACATGAGAGAGGTATTAGTCTTCTCATCTCAACTCTCGGCAATAAAGCAAACAGCTTCAGCAGGTGCAGATGCAGAGCGTCGTGTATCGCGAAGGATCTCACCCACTCGGCAATCGATTAATCGGTTTGAGTACATTTTAAGAAAGAAAAGTTGTCTCACCTATGTCAGGATTGAAAATTTCCTCCAGGACCAACTGAAAGAACTCCTTTGAAACCCCTCCCTCGTCTACGCCTTGCTCCCCCTCGAACTCAACAAACAGCTGCTTCTTCAGGTCGGACGGGTTCTCCATGGAGATCATCTCCAGCTGCAACACGAGGCGGAGGGTGAATTCACTGACAAACACGGCCGGGCCGAGCCTCAGCCTGTCATCACATGCAGGCTTCACCAAGTCAAATTTATACTTAAAGATCTCATATTCTGCTCATTTTCAGGTTCATAATTGTATTTAGAGGTTGTACCAGAATATGTTTACGTGGTTTAATTTTCAAAATACACAAAAAGTGCCGTCTGTGGGAGAGAAAGCTCCATTTTTATACTTAATACATCTATTACATACACAAAACAGTCCCTCCAGAAAAACGCAATTATTTCAATTCAATTCAATGCATAATCAGCCAAAGTCTGCATATTTATGCGGGGGCCGCAATTTTTCAAATACGCCGCACTTTCGCCGCATAAATTGCAGATTTCCGTGCAAAATATGCGGGGCTTGCATGATTTCATAATCCCCGCATTTTAGTTGCAAAAAAGTCACATATATCTCAGCAGAAAGATGAAAAATGTTGTTTACTTCACACAAGAGCAGCCATTTTCCCTGTTGCCATGGGAACGTTATGAAGTGATGTAATTTCGCCTAGTGAGAACACGGTGTTGGGGGGGAATCACTTTGTTTTCTCTTTTTCATCAAACTGCAATTTTTGCAATTTCATCGCATAAAACTGCATAAATATCCCGCATATTCCATCGCATTTTTTAAGAAAACGTGCCGCATAATCAAGGATTTTTGCCCGCAACAATCACAGAAAAACTCCGCGTTTTTCTGGAGGGACTGACAAAAAACTATAGAACACACTAAAAGATATAAAAGATATAATAATAATAATAATAATAATAATAATAATAATTATAATAATAATAATAATAATAATAATAATAATAATAATAATAGGGGCTCTTTAAGAATTTTAAGGCCCAAACGTTTAGATTTAGAAATTGTAGACTTTTTTAGATTTTCTTAGATTTTCTTAGACCCAGCGGAAACCCTTCAGTACCATACTGTACGGCGCCGTGACTCACCCTGACGAGGGCGTCGTCGATGATGTGGTCGCGGCGTACTTTGAGCTTGAGATAGGGGTTGGGCTGCTGGCCCTGCACCATGCTGTAGAGGGCCGTCAGGCGCCGCTCGCTGTACATCCGGATCCTGTTGTCGTAGTACAGCCCTTGGTTCTTGGTGATGACGTTGAGGATGAACGGGCAGCTCTGGAAAGAAAACTTGGTTTCGGCGTTTACCTTGAAGAAGGTGAAATCCTTGTCCATCTCCACCACTTCGTTCAGCGACTCGTTAACAAATTCCTCGAAAGGGATGAGGGGCTTGATGCTGTCCACGGGTCTGACGCCCAGTTCTTTCTCCAGAGGATCGACCCGAGGACCCTTCTTATAGAGACGCTCCTCGCCCAGCAGCTCGTGCAGGGTGAGCTCATCGGACTCGGGGTCTTCCTCTTCGTCCTCGTTGTGCTCCACGTTCAATTCACCGCCCAGGATATTTGCGTAGAACGCAACTTTCAAACACTGCGTCGCAGCCACCACGGTCTGGTCATCGTTTACCAGATTTTCGCTGTCATATTCATTGCTGACGACCGTGAAAGTGATGAGCTGCTGGAAGGTCTCCATCATACGGCGGATGTGCGGGAGACCGTACGCGGACCAGAGCTTTGACAGCCTGGCGAGCGCGCTCACCGGCAGCTTGCACATGGCTTTGCAGAACTGCGGCAACGCCACTTCCAGGTACTCGGGGCTGTGAAGGTTCCGGTTCTCCAGCACGATGATGAAGATGTTCAGATAATCTGGGTTTGTTTCGTACACGTCAAGGTATTCCAGGTCAAGTTCCATGTTTGGAGTGAGGTAAACGAGTGCGTTTACAAGAGCAGCCTCTACCTGGTCCAGGCTTAGAAATTTGTCGTAGACTCTCCGCACGGCGCCGATGTCCACCGTCACCTCGCAAGGGTCGAACGTTTCGTTGAGACCCTCGTCTGGTGAAGCAGCGGCAGAGGAAGCGCCCGCCTTCTCCGCGGGTTGCTCGCTCTGCTTCGCACGCTTGTCCGCATCTGCTGGTTCAAGAGAGTCCCGGTTTCCAGCAGGGTCGGGCTCATCCTTCCTGAAACTCTGCACCAAGTGATCTGCACTGGAGAAAATCCTGCCGATGATGCGGTTGAGAGCCGAGTAGTCCCCTTCCTCCTCGCAGAAACTCAGGATCCTGGACACGGTGTTCTCTGTGAGGTAATGAACATCTGGACCAAAAACAGTAAAAAGACAAACAAATTAACAAAGTGAACTGATTTAAAGTCAGTTCCCTGTCGCAGAAATAGTGC
>CM042432.1:38830290-38847790 GCA_023631565.1 Gymnocephalus cernua | reverse complement strand
CAGCTTTAACTTGTGCAGCGACACGTCGTCGGGACACGGCTGAACAATGGCGCCGTCAGCGAGTCGCAGGTTAATAATACTTAGTGTTTAAAATCAGAGCGAGAAAGTCTCTCCTACCATCTTGTAAACAAGAGCGCCATGTATCCCGGCATGCAGCGCGAGCCTGTCAAACATCATGCCCCCACCCACACACACACACACACACACACACACACACACACACACACACACACACACACACACACACACACACACACACACACACACACACACACACACACACCGCACCCTCCCACAGAAATGCACCTGAAATTATAACCTATATATATATGTATATATATATATATATATATATATATATATATATATATATATATATATATATATATATATATATACCGGTATATATATATAACCAATGGAGTAATACCTTTAGGATTTACTGTATTTATGTATTAGCCAATACTAGGTCTACGACAAAATGTCAAAAAAAATACCATACAACAATGTTTTCTGTGTGAATTACTACTACACATGCGCACAGGCAACTACTGTTAGTACTACTTAAGTATAATTGTGAGGTGTGTGTAGTTTGCTACTAATCCTACTATAGGCTACTGTGTAATATACATATGTAGCTGTCAAATAAATGTAGTGGAGTAAAAAAGGCTATATTTATATATAATATTTCCTTAGGAAATGCGGTGAAGTCCAAGTGGCCTACAGTAGGCTTAGTAGTTAGTGTACAATGGAAAATACACACACCTCACAATTATACTTAAGTAGTACTAACAGTAGTTGCCTGTGCGCATGTGTAGTAGTAATTCACACAGAAACAAACATGTGCTGTTGTTGTATGGTGTGTTTTTTTTGACATTTTGTCGTAGACCTAGTATTGGCTAATGCATAAATACAGTAAATCTTAAAGGTATTACTCCATTGGTTAGTCTCAGACTCTGACTGCTGCACGCTGAACACATATATATATAACAAAAATCATAGTACACCTGCATTTAAACATCTCTGCAAAGATACACACATATGTAGCAGAAGTCACAGTGTGGACCAAGGCCAAGGCACCATAAGCTCTAAATCATATTGTTCATAAGCCATTAATAAAACCTGCCACATATAGCAGGTGAGCGAAACGCTGCCATCTCATTCTGCAATAGGACCTTGTAAATTATGCATGATCTAATCCATGTGCATTGCTCTCGTGGTGCTGGGGAGATGGTTGTTATGCTGTCAGCGTTGGAGCTTTACACTTGGTGTGATATTTAGGTTCTGAACCTATCAATATGCAGCGGCTATACGTGGCAGTACAGACGGGAACTAGTTCAGAAGGTAAAGAGGAAATATAATCATATTCTTACAATAACTTGAGTGCATTTATAGGAATTTAAGAGCATGTTCCTGAAAGCTGTCAAGCTACTTTTCATATTTATTATAAATATATGTGGGCTAAGATTAGCTCTATGATTTTATTAGAGAGATGTCAAATAAATATGTCATGTTGACCATGTATATATATATATATATATATATATATATATATATATATATATATATATATATATATATATATATATATATACACATTTGACACCATGGCTGCAGTAATCCACATGGACACTGGGAGTCACTGTAAGGACACTTTTCTCACAAGGTGATTTCTTTCTTTCTTCTTATATTTTATTTTATATTTTATTTTTTAAGCCTAACTACAGCGGCCCTCTACTACATACACATATTGTATAAATTGAAGTTGCATAATAAACTGGGCCTACAATAACATGTAGGGGGACCTAAAGCCTTTATATCTTTTACATACATTTTTTTGTGTAGAACATTAAGCTACCAATAATTGTATGCATGATTTTATAAATCATGTTTTAATGTTAAAGGATGATCTGGATCTGTGGTCTTAGTGACTCCTTCACCTGTAGGCCTGTAAAAACTGGCTCATATTTGGTCAAATATGTTGGATTCATGTTAAGACTTTTGAAAAAAACATTTACAATATACAGTATAAATTAACAATAATTTGGAGGCCCCCCTGCATTGACTCTGAGGACCCCCTAGGGGTCCCAGACCACCTGTTGAAGATCCCTGTTTTAGATTATTTATTTCACATTAGATTAAAAAACCAGACACCGTGTTGAGTTAAAATATCTAACAGTGTGGAGGTACCTAAACCCTCGTCACACTTTTGACTTTTGCTTGTAAGTATTTTTACTGAGTGGTTTTGCCTTAAGTAAAATATATAAGTTACTGTTATTTGTTTCTTAATTTGAAGAATAACTTAAGAGGTGGTTGAGGTGGTTCGGGCATCTGGTGAGGATGCCCCCCTGGGTGCCTCCCAAGGGAGGTGGTCCAGGCACGTCCAGCTGGGAGGAGGCCTCGGGGAAGACCCAGGACTAGGTGGAGGCACGTCCAGCTGGGAGGAGACCTCGGGGAAGACCCAGGACTAGGTGGAGGGATTACATCTCCAACCTGGCCTGGGAACGCCTCGGGATCCCCCAGTCAGAGCTGGTTAATGTGGGGTTAAAGTTTGGGGTCCCCTGCTGGAGCTGGATGGATGGATGGATGGATGGACGGAACTTAAGAGACGTCCATTCTGATGGACTCACAGCTGCATGTGACAGAAATAAAAAAAAAGGGGGTTTTCCCTCATTTTGTATTTAATTATGAGGTTCAAATACTTCATTTTGGTGACGTTTTATGCAGTAATTTGTGCTGGATTAGCTGGTATCTTAACGGGCACGTTACAAATATTTGTACTACAAAGTTGTCAAATTGCTTGCCAAGATCATGTACCACCTTTTTCAGTCCAAACACACACACACACACACACACACACACACACACACACACACACACACACACACACACACACACACACACACACACACACACACACACACACACACACACACACACCATTCATCTCCACTACAGTCTGAGCACACATGATTCTGCTAAGGTTGTGTTATGTTCAGATATTCAGGTGAAGCTGTAACGCTGAACATTAGCCGACACCATTGCTTTCTACTTTTTGTGTGATAATCTACGCTTCTATCACTTCCCTCCCAGCAATTTGATATGGATTAAGAGTACCTAAAATTGACATCATCATGGCACGTCTCTTTTTCCTGGAACATATCAATTAACCTCAACTGTACCGTTGGCAGTTCAGGAATGTGGCTGCAGGGTGGTCCAGAGTTCAGGAGAGGACACTGAGTAGGACAGGGCTAAATGCGTAGGGTTATTTTCTCATGGCTGTTAAGTGATTCCTGGAAGTGTGCCATACGGCTAACAGAGACGGGGGGGGGGGTCACTGAGGCAATCAAGACAGAGCTGCTGTCTTCTGTGACCAGGATACCTGAAGTAGAGGCTCGAAGGCCACGTCTCTGATCAACGCTCTCACCTCTGGCTCATAATCCACACTCAGCTCACCAGCTCACTTCAGCAGAGTGTGAATGTCGACATCATCACAGCAAGCACGGCCAACAGTCGGCTGAAATGTCTATGAGGCAAAAACAAGGAATTTGCTCATGTCTTGGTTTATGCCCCCGCTCTGCTGTTTTTTTTTTCACAGCATGAAGGTCCTCTCTTGTGTTCCTGCTCTTTCTCTTTGTTCAGACTGACTTAGTTTTTGTAGCCATCCTAGCTGCAAGGCTCTAGCGATGCGTAGTGATAGCAATGACGGTCAATGGTCCATCCATCCATCGTCATCTGCTTATCCGGGGGTCACAGCTCCAGCAGGGGACCCCAAACTTCCCACTCCCGAGCCACATTAGTCGGCCAATGGTCCAGAAATATCCATCTCAACAACTGTTGGATGGGTTGCCATGAAATTCTGCGCAGACATTCATTGTTCTCAGGGGACGAATCATATTTCCTTTGGTGATTCCGGATTTTTCCTCTCGGCCACCATGAGGTTGACACTAAGTATTTAGGGAAATATCTCAACAACTATTACGTTCCATGTTACGCAGATAGCCGTGGTCCCCAGAGGATGAACCCTAAGGCCTTGGTCAGACAGAGCGCGCTGCAGCAGACGGGGACGACCTTTTGTAATTGTTTACGATGAGTGTGAGGCGTTGTGCCGACTTTTCATCAAGCACCAAACCTGGCAGACGGTCTTATTCTCTTACTCTAAACATGAGCACGCTAGCGTTGTCACTGTGAGCATGTTAGCGCGCTGACGTGATCATGAACGACCGCTGTGCCTAAATACAGCTTCACAGAGCCACTAGCGTACCTGCACACTCTTAAGGCTCAGATATACTAGCGCTTTCAACAGTGTGTGCGGAAATCGTGACGTCACGGGACCGCCGTATTTAGTATTTATACTCGCGCGTGGTGGTCGCGGCACTAGTTGCAGTCTTCTCCTGAACAGCCGTGGCGCTAAGGAGGAAAGGCTACCGATGTTTTTCTTTCTAAGGACTAGAAGAAGAAGAAAAAGATAAACAACGGCAGAACAGGCAGCAACAGTGCCGTCAATGCTTCGATCTGATTCAGTGAGCTACTCGGTGGGATCAAGAACTCATCTTAACCCGGTAAGTTTACCAGAGAGACTTGCAGTCAGTCGGCGAGTCCTGGCATCACGTTTCCCAGGAGCTCGTTCAGGCTTTCTGTTTCCGGTTTGTCGGGCGGCGCTGAAAAAAATAGACTGGTGCGCGCCCTGTGCTTGTGCGCTGAAAATTGGACGCGCCGGCCGGAAATTACGTCATTTTGATGTCACGAATGCGCGCGCCACCTCCAACGCGTCAAGCATAAAACGGCCTTAAGTCTTCTACATACATTATAACTGCAATGCTTAGTAGTGCCACAAGGTGGTGCCTCCCTTTGTTCTGCAGTCTTCTCTGCTCAGACGCACGCACGCACGCACGCACGCACGCACGCACGCACGCACACACGCATGCACACACGCATGCACGCACGAGACTTCACTAACGAGTTGTTGCAGGTTAAGATATGTTCTACTGCTCATGTATGATAAGTAAATATAGCTCCGTGAAGATTTTATGGTCAGTGTTGTAGAATAAATTGTCAGTGTGGAATCTCCGTTTAGTTGTCTGTGTTTAAACTAATGAGCTACAACTACACCATTCACGTTACATTATGTATTATATTGTGGCTAATATTATACTGTATTTTATAATAATTTTAAAGAGTAAATAGTGCGTAGTTTCTGTCTCCCCCAGGAGGAATTCTAACAACAACACTGTCGGCACGTCTACATGATACAAGCCTTCCGTTTCATAGCCTGTACACACCTATAGTAATAGACACATATCTATGTATTTACATATCATTCATAACTTGCACTCTGTATTTACTGTAGCACATGTTATTTAATCATACTGTAGCATATGTTATTTAATATGTTATTTAATCACTTCTGGTTAGACACTAACTACATTCTGGTGCTCTGTACTTGTGACATGTGCAATTACAATAAAGTTGAATCTAATCTAATCTAATCTAAATATGATAACAATGATTCTAACTACTCTTGTTTTTAGTGCTCCTGCTTCCTCCTACAGGGGAACTGAGACTATAAATGACCCGTAGGTGTGTGTCTATCTTTGTGTTATCTGTCCAGGGTGTCCCTGTCGTTTCTCTTGGATGGATTCCTGCGTCAGTGGGAAGTTAGACAGAAAAAGAGCACAGTAGTGCTTTGGCTATTAGACACTCCTACGTAATATGTAGCGCCACGATGCCTCCACCAACTGGAAGACAGATGGCCCTGGCTTACAAAAAGCCTTCATTTGTTATTTGGAATCATAAGTGATGCGGTGCATTATAGCTCCAAGTCTTCAAGTCTTCTCTGCAAAACACAAAGGCTTTTTCAAAATCATAAACATTTCCCATAATCCAGCTCTCTGACGGCTTCATGGGACCAGGTTATTTACGAGGCAGCTTAGGAAATGAAATGTCCTGATTTAAGCTTGTTAAAACAACGGGTCATGCAGCAGGTCAAGGCGACTTTAATGACCAGAATATATAATATATAGATTGATAAAACTCCATTAGCTTGTGCCGAATCAGTCTCCTGTCTGTCCTGTAGACGGCAGGTAATCAAAAAAAAAGTAATTAGAGAAAATGAAAGAAGACTGAGGAATCCCTCATTACCAGAGAGGAGCCTGTTTAATTATATTATCAATCTTTCACATGAAGACTCATAACACGTGTGACAAGTGCGACAAAATCCTTTTTTTTATTGCATGTGCTGCTTACCTAATGCCACTGAGAGCAGATGAATCACACAATATTGCTGTGCAGAGAGTGCACAATGGCACAAAAGTTCCACACTTACAGTTTGCAGGCAAAAAAACAGCTGATCAATCGGGGAAGGTTTACACTCGGGCTTTGAAAGAGATGGAGAGAGCAGCACCGCGAGGGGAGAGGAGTCATCATTATCTCTGTGTTCAGAGGAGGAATCTGCAGCAGCGGTCAGTAATTTGGCCGTCGTGTTGCAGCAGCATCAGCAGAGCCTTGTGTGTCCCTTTTCCCTCAGTGTGCCTTAAAAGGAACATTAATAACATTGCAGATGTTACGCACACCAGGCAAAGACCCACCGCTGCAACACCTGGCCAAAGATCATCCGTCTTCTGAAGGCCTCTTATGTCACACCTTTGGACAGATTGAACGGATGCAGATACACTTCCAGGGGCGTAGCACTACATTCTGGGTCCTGTAGAAAGGCATTCTCTCTGGGCCCCTCCCTGCATCCACAGCTATTCATTCTAGCATCTTTCCTCACACGAGGACCCTGGGTACTCTGTCCCCCCCCAGTCCGACGCCCCTGTATACTTCATATCACTGAGACAGAAGAGGTCATTCATGTTATGCAGCAACATTTGGGCCTCAAAACTATTGAAAAAAAAGATTTTTCATGTTGTTTGTTTTGCATTGTAAAAGAATAGCGACATGTTTAGCTGTCAGGAAAACATATCGGCCAATCTCAGGCACTCCAATAATAATAATAATAATAATCCTTATGTATTAGCCACAGCTAGCAAACCTACTACTCATCAACAGAACTTTTATATCAAATAAAAACATGTGAGATGTCCCTCCGGCTCCAGGCCTCTGGCAGAGGGAGGACAAGGCCACCCAGGATGGGGCGAGTTTTTCAGTCAGACAGAGTTCAGCCCATTCAGCTCATTGTTTTGTTTTTACGCCTCACAACTTGTGTTCTGGTTCCCTTTCCCTGCTTTCATCAGTTTCCAGCCACAGCCGTCGGTGATAGAGCCTCCGTACGCTGCCTGGTCGGCCCCACGCAAGACACGACGTTAGCCGTGAGCATAGCGGAGCGTTTATCAGCTGAAGAGACAGATATTTCTCTCTGTAGTTGGTTGTTGGGACAAATAGAGTTACATTCATCAAGTGGTCACAAACTCGAGCTGAAATAAATACACATTTTTGCTCCTCATCTGTTGGATTGTGTAATTAGGTAACTAACAAGTTCCCTTACAGTGATACTATGACGAGTATTTCTTCAGTCAATGCGAGTTTGAAGACACCTTCATGTTTGTCTGACGTGCTTCGATGTAGTGACAGAAGCACAAGCAGATACAACGCATACTGTGACAGAAAAACACAAAATCTAAATTAGGACACACAAAATATCTCCCAAAATCATATTAAACCTTAATATTTTAGTATGACAGTCCCATGATACCACACACTAGATAGACTATAACCAGCTTCCAAAATGATCTTTTTTGTCCACCAGCCAAATGACTGATGAATATTTAAATGTTACCACTCGATAGATTACATTATTTGTTTGGCTGGTGAGTAAAGTAAATCTCCCAGCCACTTGCATATTTTAGCAGAATTTCAATTCAAATTTATTTATAATATCAAATCATAACAAGAGTTATCTCAGGGCACTTTACAGATAGAGTAGGTCTAGACCACACTCTGTAATTTACAAAGACTCAACAATTTACCACGAGCAAACATTTGGCGCGACAGTGGCGAGTATTAGTAGTAGTAGCAGTAGTAGTAGTAGTAGTATTTGGCTAGTAGATGCTGCTAATTTTTGGACCCTGATTGTAACCCAGTTTGAATGGAGCAACTCGTTAAGACTAGTTTATACCTTACACCCCCCCGAGCTCAGAATAAAGCCCTGAGCTCAGCCTGACAGGCACATCGATCCAGCGAACAGCAGCATCTGCAGTTTTACTGCAATAACACGAGACAGGCTGTGCTTGGAGCTGTGTAGTGTGGTAAGATTTTAACTATTTCATCCATTTTCTCTCCCGACGCCAAAGCTCTGAGGTACGGAGCTTAAAGAACGCACGTCAAACGCAAAGACTTACAAATTAAGAACTGGGACGTTTTATTAAGCACAGAGTACAACTTTCTGAACAGTAAAACAGGTAGTAAAGGATAAATACTTTATTATTGTCATTTTTATTTTGTTCACAAGTAGCCACGGTACAAGTAACCTCCAATTACTCAAAGAAATGTTGAAAAAAATGTGGATCCTGAAACTTTTTCCAAGTGTGTTTGTGTGAGCTGCAACGTTTTCAATTTAGAGGCAAGACCAAGAACGCTGTGTGATCTATTAGATATCTAGGTTAATAACATGGAATCACACTGAACTTTAACAGCAGATCATTTCTTTGTTACAGAAGGCCTAACTTGTAACCAAAATACAAAATGATAAGCCAGCAAATGGAGCTCAGACATGTTGGGATGCCGCGTACGGTGAGAGGGAAGTTTCCTGTGTGAATTCAGCTGCGAATACGCTCGAGCTTCATTCTGGGACATTGAGTGCAACGCCAAAAGCACAGAACTAGACAGAAAGCTATAAAAACAAAGTGGACAGTCAGAATGCCAACAACATGCCAGAAAAATGCTCCGTGTGCAAAAACAGACGGAGGAAAGCAACCACATCGCCTCATAAATATCACCCACAGCAACGCAAGACATCGACATCGTAAGCAAACTCTTAGATTTGTAACTTCTTATCCAGTGTTAAGGCACATACTACTGCTTAGAGAATACAGAAATATAAATGATCTTTGGTAAATTATACACTTTATAAAAAATGTACTGCAATGATACAAGAGATACACAACCGTGACATATTAAAGGTGCTGCTGCTTTAAAATGCTCAACACTGAAACAAAGTGTAGCATGTTTCCAATCTCCCATAATTCAACTGGTTCCTCCGTGCACAATTACAAGAAGTACAGCACGATTCCTTTCAAAAGCGTGACAGGAATAAGACTCGTCATACCCGACCTCGTCGTAGGGAACATGCCGCCAGCACCAACAACACTCGATGGCAATTCTAAAAAATAATGCTTTCAAAGTGCAAATTTAAATCTTAAAGCCACATCTTTTACATTTGGAGAAAGACTTTCTTTCCCCATTTGAGCTTTTTGGTTTCCAGCCGAGCACCAGCAGAACAAACGAACTCAAACAAACCGTCAGACAACGTGTTAATGGACCGTGACGGTAGCGTGTTGTCGACCGCCTGCACGCAGCTCAAAGGAATAGTTTGATATTTTGGGAAACACCGTTAGATGAGAAGATTAATACCTCATACTCTCATGTCTGTAAATATGAAGCTACAGCTAGGAGACGGCTGCCTTAGCTTAGCAATGACCGAACACACACACACAACACACACAACACACACACACACACACACACACACACACACACACACACACACACGCACGCGCACACACACACACACACAGAGAGAGCATCATTACTGGTAGATTGTTGCTGTATATAAAGACTGATCTTAAAACTTCTTGGTGAATTCTCATAACGCATTATCATATTTGAAGTCAACAGCTCTCATAATTATTCAGTGGAATGTACGTATGACAGAACAGCTATTAACACTCTTCAGTCTTTTAAATTTAGCAAACAAATGTTTGCAAATCCAGCAACAAGACTGAAAGGAGCACTGAGCCAACGCCGCTGTCGGCCGATTTATGTAAAGATAAAACTTAAAACATAAAATATAAAATGTGTGTTTCTCTTCTCAGGAATGTCAACAGTGATTCAAGACCACGGATGCATCTGGTCCTGGTCTTAATGCATCTGGTCCTGGTCTTAATGCATCTGCAGGCGAAGCTAAAAGAATGAACAGAGAGCTCCTCCTGACATTAACACCTGACCAGCTACTGAGATGCATCTTTGAAATCAAAAACAATTCCAGGATAAAAACAAAAGATGTTCCAGTTCTTCCATCTTCAAAAACCTCAAACATATCTTAAGCTTTACACATCCTGAATATAAAGTACCTATTTGTATCTTTTTATAAAAGAATCTCCTTGAAAAATACAATAAAAATTAGACTTTTTGTAAAAATCTATCGTGCAAATAGTTGTGTGAGTAAGATAGTTCAGGCTGTGAGACATCACAGAGTGGCGTGCAGCGCCTGCTCCGCCCCCTGCTCTGTCCTCTGTGCTGGATGAACGCTGTGGTCCGACTTTAGTCTTTGGTCCGAGTTCCTGGTGTACGTGACGCCCGGGGAGTCTCCGACGGGGGGCAGGTTCAGCTGGACGCTGCCCGTCTGAGAGAGCAGCGGCGTGGACGTGATCCACGACAGACTCACATCTGACGCCTCTGAAGTCTTACCGAGACACTCGGAGTCTTCGGTGGAAGGAGGCTGCGGCTCCCCGGGGAGCTTAGGAGCGTCTTTGGTGTAAGGAAGAGTGTCTTGTTCTGTAGGAACGACTGTGCAGAAATCTGAAGGGCCCGTGTTACTACCTGCAGCCCCCGGCGGGCTTCTCCGGCCCTGGTCATCCGTTCGTAAAGCGGGCCCCTGTGAGGTCTCGGAGCTGGGGAGGCTCCTCGGGTCTTTCTTATCGCAAGCTTTAGGGGAAGGCTTGCTGAGGGACAGGAAGGGAGGCTTGGGGCTGAGCGCTGACCCCGCCTTGACCCTGCTGAGGCTCAGAATGTTCCGGCGAATTTCAGCGGGAAGTTTATCCAACTGTCTTCCAACTTGGACTGGGCTGGGGAACAGCGTGCCCTGACACGCCCGGTAGAAGTATCTGGAACAGCAAACAGAGTCAGATATCAGGAGAGCACTGTTCCAACGATGAATGATAAACATGGAAGACATCTGGTACAGATACTGTGGAAGCCATCTCTATCTCTCTCTCCCTCTCTCTCTATCTATCTATCCATCCATCCATCTATCTATCTCTATACCTCTATCCATCCATCTCTCTCTCTCTCTCTCTCTCTCTCTCTCTCTACCTCCATCTCTCTCTATCTATCTATCTATCCATCCATCCATCTATCTATCTCTATACCTCCATCTCTCTATCTATCCATCCATCTATCTATCTCTCTCTCTCTCTACATCTATCTATCTATCTATCCATCCATCTCTATACCTCTATCCATCCATCTCTCTCTCTCTCTCTCTACCTCCATCTCTCTCTATCTATCTATCCATCTATCTATCTCTATACCTCTATCCATCCATCTCTCTCTCTCTCTACCTCCATCTCTATCTATCCATCCATCTATCTATCTATCTCTCTCTCTCTATCTCTATCTATCTATCCATCCATCCATCCATCCATCTCTATACCTCTATCCATCCATCTCTCTGTCTCTCTCTCTCTCTCTCTCTCTCTCTCTACCTCCATCTCTCTCTCTCTCTCTCCCTCCATCTCTCCCTCCATCCATCCATCTATCTATCTATACATCTATCTATCTATCCCTCTATCTATCTATCTATCTATCTATCTATCTATCTATCATCCATCCATCCATCCATCCATCCATCTATCCCTCTATCTATCTATCTATCTATCATCCATCCATCCATCCATCCATCTATCTATCTATCTATCTATCTATCTATCTATCTATCTATCTATCTATCTATCTATCTATCTATCATCCATCCATCACCAGTAAATTGCTGTCAAAACGACAAGAACAACCACTGAATGGGAAAAGGATATTTTCCAATAACTTTGAATGCACCACGACGCTAACTAGTTTTAAGTAAACACACCGCAAGCTGAACCGTTTGATATGAATCCGTTATTATTTATTTAAGTCTCTGATCTATTTTAAACAAGAAAGAAAGTAAGACATATTTTTCTCACACACGGTTTAGTACTGTTCTTTCTAGAAGAATTTATCGTCATTATCAACTACTATTATTATTATATTCTGGATTTTGTATCTCCATAGTCCCTAAACGTATGCAGAAAATGCAGGAAATGGGATTCAAATAGAAAATATTTTTCTGGTGGAGGACCCCCAGCCCCCCCTGTTTCGTGTATTCAGTCCAACCCAGATTAACCGCGGTGTACCTGGGCAGCAGCGCCGCTACAGGCGTGATGACACAGAGCAGGTAGAAGAGGGGGTCCTGCAGCAGCCTCTGCATGGTCCAGTAGGGGTTAGAGGGGGTGTAGCAGGTGGGACAGGAGGCGTTGTAGCACAGAGCCACGGTGAAGAATAAAGCTGTACTGAAGGCGATAGACAGCCAGTTCATCCAGGTCTACACGGGAAGGAGACAAGGGAAAGTATTGTCAATTCTTTTACTTTATTTGTGTGAAAAATACCTGATTTAGCTTTCTGAAATAATTACACCAGACCTTCAACAAGGCAACACGACAACAGCTAGTAAGTCCACCCAGTGTCCAGCCAATGTACTGTATCCCATGAGGATTCATAATTATTAATAAGGGGATGACAATTTATGATTTTTGTTGACTATTTCTCCAACATCATAGCTGATAAGCTGTATATTGTAAAACCATGTAGTGCATTAGCTTTGTTAAGGTGTTCTGATATCATGCTACACCAACACTGGCAAACTATCCAGGAATTTTCTTTCTTAGTAATCTGGGTCTTATTTTCCTAGTGTCGGCCATACTGTAGGTTACGATACCATAATGTTCTTAACCGTTGCTAGAATCAGTCCAACAGGGCAGAAACAGGAACAGTCAGTCTATCACACCGTTGTAAACAAACTCCCACGTAGCCGGACTGCCGAAACCACTTCTGGAGAAACTAAACTCAAAGTGAGTGCAGCCAAATGTCAGTAATAATCACTTATTGCCTGTTTGCACACAACTACAAAAACTACTGTTGTAGCAAATTTGAACCTTTAAGTCTTTAAAATGCCATTGATGGTCACAGTACAGTCCCTCCAGAAAAACGTGATTATACGATCGCATAATTCAATGCATAATCAGCCAAAGTCTGCATATTTATGCGGGGGGGCCGCATTTTTTTCAAATACGCCGCACTTTCGCCGCATAAATTGCCGATTTCCGCGCAAAATACGCGGGGCTTGCATGATTTCATAATCCCCGCATTTTAGTTGCAAAAAAGTCACATATATCTCAGCAGAAAGATGAAAAATGTTGCGTTTACTTCACACGAGAGCAGCCATTTTCCCCTGTTGCCATGGGAACGTTATGAAGTGACGTAATGTCGCCTAGTGAGAACACAGTGTTGGGGGGGGAATCCCTTTGTTTTCTCTTTTTCGTCAAGTTTTTGCAAGTTCCCGCAATTTCATCGCATAAAACTGCATAAATATCCTGCATATTCCCTCACATTTTTTAAGAAAACGTGCCGCATAATCAAGGATTTTTGCCCTCAACAATCACAAAAAAAACTCTGACTGACAGTACAACAGACTAATAAAATATAATTTCTATTTTGGCCACTTGGGGGCAGCAGAGCAAGCTGTAATCAACATATCGCTTTATGAAGTTTATATGGCAAACAGTTGCCTATTCACACATCTAGCGACTTGAAGTTCATTTTATCTGTGGCCACTTGACTTGTAAGTCCAATATTCACTCTGTCAGCTCTGTTTTTGGTCTCCACCGACTCCTGAGGGAAATATCTGGCTCTTTAGCTGCTAAATGCTCCGCTACATTCACCAGCTAGTTGCTAACTTTGTTTATCTGCAGTTTAGGGCAGAGCAGGTAGCGGCAGTGGATTTATTAACATCTAACCTGGTGTGTGTGGGAGAGCGTGTGCTGGGAAAACCAAAACCAGTCGAACGCCGAACGCCGTGGTTAGTCACCCATATATTTTAATAAAGAGATATAATTCATGCATTCCATGTAATTAATTAATTCCTATCGACCCATTGGGAAACCACGGACCACGGGAGATTTAAAGTGACAGTTCAGCTCACGTTGCACGTGGTTCGACTGGTCGAGACTGTTTTCCCAAGATGGCGCCTGCCTGCACTGCATACGTGAACGGTACTGTCTTTATAAACTATCTTTTTAATAAACTGTCTGTACACTTACAAAGTTCTCAATGCTTGTGTTTACATGTAGGGACCCTCATGATGTTACAGTGGAAGTGTGGTGATATTTTGAGCCTTGTTAGTGGTGCAGAAATAGAGATTTCTTGTTACTTTACCCTCTGCCCCGACGACGAGCGTTATAAGCTAAATAGCGGTTTGCGCTAACACTGGTTAGATTTGATTAGCATGAAAACCAGAGAACGGTGGACTTGGTACACACGTGTTATTAACCCCCGAGGTTCATTTTGTGCCGGATTTGTCCTTTAACGACTTTGGGCAGTTACGGGGATTAACCGCCCCGGTGTCACCCTGAGGCCCTCCTGGGCTGACTGGCTGTTAGACACCTGACAAGGTGAATTCTATAAAACGGTCGACTGGTGTATTGTCTCTCCTGACACATACACAAGCACACACCGAAGCACATAATTAATTACAGCCCCACAGCTACTGTGGCTACGCTGCCTGCTGTCATTTCAAATACCTTTAATTGACTTTCACAGCCGTTTACCGATCATGCATGCATTATGTTTCCTTAGCAGCGAGAGAATCAAGCGACTGCCAGCTGAGCTGAGCATTTGGAAATGTTTACCTTCGGTCGAAGCCGCTCGCTGTGAACACTTCTCTGCATGACGACCAGGAAGCTAGTTAGTGAAAAAGGACATTTTGCATGCATAAAACTTGTCAGGCTAAATTTACAGCCTCAGCATAATGGAAAAGACTCTGATTCAATGCAGGGTCATAAATGTTAAGTGACCGAGACTGCTGGGCCGTTTTACGAGAACCACGGGGGGGGGGGAGGGTACCTGAGGATAAAACCAAGGCCGATGGGGGGAAAAAATAAAAATAAACAGGTATTGTGGAGGTCTGTGGCGGTGTGAAGTGGCGGCGTGCTGCGATGTGGTGGAGATAGTTTGCAGAGGGCCTGGACGGAGGCAGACTCGCTGTCAGGCTGATGTATCGGCTCTGATGCTGCAGAGCTCTCTGGTTCAATCTAATCAGCTGCAGTTAAATATCCGTGGGCCACCAGCGCTCCCTCCCCAAGCAACGTGCTGATTTGAGTGAGAAAAAGCAGCACCGACAGTGAGAGGCTGAACTATGAATCGCTTTCAAATCGCCATTTGGAAGAAAGCGATTCGCTAATCGTGAAGACCGCGATTAAATCGAATGTGCAATATTTAGTTGAATGTTTGGTGTAACATTTGGTTTGACATTTTTTATTCCTCTTATTATTATTACATTTACTGTTTTTTCACAAATGCTGGTAAACAGATTGTTTACAGAAATGTATTCTCACAACAGTTTACATTACATCACATGTCATTTAGCTGACGCTTCTATCCAAAGCAACTTACAATTACTATATATATATATATATATATATATATATATATATATATATATATATATATAAGAGGTCACACGCCACTGGAGCAACTAGGGGTTAAGTGTCTTGCTCAGGGACACATTGGTTGATGGATCATGGTGGGAATCAAACCCAGGTCTCCCACACCAAAAGCATGTGTTCTAACCACTGAGCCATCATGGTCCCAACCGTGCCGTTGTTGTCCCACGTCCCGTTGATCGTGTCCCGCGTGTCACGTTTCCCACCCACCCCCGCTGTATACAGCTATGCAGTTGTTGGTATTATAAAAAACGTGCTGACCATCACGGAAAAAAAAACCCCGAGATAAACGTGTCCGTGTACAAGAATCAAACAGCCGTGAGACTGGGTTGTTATTTAACATGGCGTAGAAGATATGTATGATATAGATATGTAGATGCTGCTATTGAACTGAGGCATGTCAGAGATGTTGGTTTACAGGAAAGTAGTGATATTTGTTTTGTTTTTTTGTTATTATAATTTTAACTTTTGTGATAAATCTTCTGCGTTTGACTTTTCAATGTTTCATGCATATTCAAAAAAAAACAACCTTATTGCTGGCAGTTCATATCTATGTTCTCATCCTCGCATCAAGCCCAGTTCAGACCAAAGATCTCGCGACGAGACGAGTTGAAATTTGCAACTTCTTGCGCAAATCGAATCATAAATCGCAATATCTGGCAGAAAAATCGCAGTTAGATTTATTTTCTCCAAATCGTTCAGCCCTAACTGAGAGAGAGGAGGCACTTTGACATCTTCAGTATTGCCATCAATGAGTCTAAAATGAGGTTCCTCACCCAGGTTTTGGTCTCAATGCCCAAGTGCACCAGAATGGTGAATAAAGCGAGGCTGGTGATGGGCGTTCCCCATGTAAACAGATCCACGTCAGAGTCAGCGTAGGCCTGGGAGGAAGAGGAGGAGGAAGAAGTGATGAAGAAGTCAGAGCAGCAAGGAATTACTGAGTGAAGACGAGCGGATGGAAAATAATAAAACCAGACTCACAAAGTAAGGAATGAAGAAGCAGACCAGACTTTGGTAGAAGGCGTCGATCATGTTCATCCAGAACATGTATGGCTTATATTCCTGCCAGACAAAAGCAGAGATTTACTGCCGTGGAAACATTAAGATCACATCAGGGTGCTATTAAAATCATGAATCAGGAAGATAAAGCCGAGCTACTGTGTATAGTAAACGCTAGTGATTACTACATTATAACGGGGGCTCTGGAGATCCTCCCACAGAAACACTTAATATTCCTACACTGTAAGAAATAAATCTGTAAAATAACAGAAAAAAAAGTTCTGGAAGGTCATTACAGAAGTTTTGTGTGTAGCTACAGTAAAATACAGAACATTTTCTGTTAGGCCTTCATAAAAGTCTCTCATACACCGATGCTCAGTCAGTAAACTGTTGACAAAAATGTCACAAAAACTTTGAAAAAAGCAACAAAAACGTATAAAAAAAAGCATCAAAAACTACAAAAATGTCGTAAAAAGCAACAAACGTAAAAAATAAAATAAAATAAAATATTTAAAATATATTTTTAGAGGGGGACAAATCTACCTCTTCTAAATATTAGGGGGGAACACCCCCCCCAAAATCTACGCCTGTGGTTGAGATGGTTCAGTCTGGACCAACCGCCAGCATAGTAAAAATGATGAAATCAGATCTTATCAGATATTATGTCCAATTACAGTTTTTTGTTGTTGTTTAGATACGTTTCCTCCGAGCATACCTCATTTATTAAAAACTCACAAATTCCAGAAATCTAATAAACAAGACAACTGAGCAAAATCCATCTGCAGAGAAGAACCACGAGATGTGGCTGAAAG
>CM042432.1:38822790-38827790 GCA_023631565.1 Gymnocephalus cernua | reverse complement strand
TGCCAGCAGCCTGGAAGCAGAAGGAACTTTACTGAACGTGGCGATGGTAAAACTAGAGCTGTATTGTTGTACAGTTTATATGTGGGAGGAACGTCACGCTTTCACAGAGCTGTCAGTTCCTTCAACTGTTATATTAGCTGTGTGTGTGCGTGTTTGTTATTCGCTTTGGTTTTCAGTTTAGCTCCACTTTGCGGATAGTTTTTAGTTTTTTTTTTTTTGTCAGCCCAGGTGGTGGAGTGGGAGATGAAGTGTTGGTGGGCAGAGAGAGTTTTTATTGACACGATAGCGTAGCGTGACTGGAGTGGCGGCTCTGGCTCAATATGAGAGGAAGCTGGCGATGAGCGCTCCAACAGCAGCTGGAGAAATACTGTTCCAGTGTGACAAAATGCATCCAAGCACACTGGTACTGCAGCAGTGTGCCCGTTCTCACTCCCTACTCGGACAGTACTGATGCTTGGTCAGTGGCTCTCAGCGTCAGATACCAAAATCCGGCAAAATCCGCGTAACGAGGTCGGTTGGGGGGGTTCTTGTGTCACTGAAACGTACGTCCTGACTGAAAGAGTCCCGACCAAGCGCGTCTAAATATGACGCTAAAGGAGACTTTTTGCGGCAATAACAAACGGCAAAGGCACCTGACCAAGCGTTGATTTTTGACGCGACGGGAGTGAGAACGTGCTGGTTAATTGGCATGTGAACAACGATGGATTTCCAACGGTCGATTAGGACTCACATTTCTATAGAGGTGCAGTACAATATCCCCCACTGCCTTCTTTTACAAAGATTTGTTTGTTGTTGAAATGATACGTACATAAATATCATTTACATACAGACTACAGTAGGCGGGGGCTCCATTATATAAGCGGTGTAAGACGCGGTGTTGTAATGATAAGATTAGAGTACTGATAGCTGCTAGAGCTTCACCATCACCTGCTGTCCCCACAGAGATGTTAAATAAAAGCGGGCGGGGAGCTGTGTGTTTCCCCCACATTACTGCTAACATAGCAATGACAGAAAAGCGCTTGGCTGGCAAAAACAGGATCCTCCTGAGAGCAGCAGGAACAAACAAAAGGGAAACAGGGAAAAGACAATCGTAAGTCACACTGACACGCTCATATCACCTCTATTAATACAGCCTCATTAAGCCAAAAGGGTGTAATAATTACTAAAGGTGCCCTAAAATCTCGTTGTTTTGACTCAGTGGTCACAGCAAGGCTGCAGAAGGTGTGTGTGATGAGTGTGCACTTCTTACTAACATTTCAAATTCAGCTCATATTGACACCAAAGCAAGAACGTCTAGGATCTTCACTTCAGTACATCTGTGTTATAGTAAGATTATGACACATTGATATTCATGATAACATTGGATATCAGAATACACGTCACTGCATCGAACAGGAGAAGCTTCACACTCTAAGAAACATCTGTGTATTAACAGTAGGGCTGGGCAAGTTAACGCGTTATTATCGCGTTAACTCATTAATTAATTAACGCCGACAATTATTTTATCGCACATTAATGCAGTTTTTATTATTTCTTTTATTATAATAGTATTATATTATATTATGTAAAAGTCTGTTGCTCACAGGCTTTTATTATGTAAAAGTCTGTTGCTCACAGGCTTTTATTATGTAAAAGTCTGTTGTTCACAGGCTTTTATTTTGTAAAGGTCTGTTGTTCACAGGCTTTTATTTTGTAAAGGTCTGTTGTTCACAGGCTTTTATTTTGTAAAGGTCTGTTGTTCACAGGCTTTTATTTTGTAAAGGTCTGTTGTTCACAGGCTTTTATTTTGTAAAGGTCTGTTGCTCACAGGCTTTTTATTTTGTAAAGGTCTGTTCACAGGCTTTTATTTTGTAAAGGTCTGTTGTTCACAGGCTTTTATTTTGTAAAGGTCTGTTGTTCACAGGCTTTTATTTTGTAAAGGTCTGTTGTTCACAGGCTTTTATTTTGTAAAGGTCTGTTGTTCACAGGCTTTTCTTTTGTAAAAGTCTGTTGTTCACAGGCTTTTATTTTGTAAAGGTCTGTTGTTTACAGGCTTTTCTTTTGTAAAGGTCTGTTGTTCACAGGCTTTTATTTTGTAAAGGTCTGTTGTTCACAGGCTTTTCTTTTGTAAAAGTCTGTTGCTCACAGGCTTTTATTTTGTAAAGGTCTGTTGTTCACAGGCTTTTATTTTGTAAACGTCTGTTGTTCACAGGCTTTTATTTTGTAAAGGTCTGTTGTTCACAGGCTTTTATTTTGTAAAGGTCTGTTGTTCACAGGCTTTTATTATGTAAAAGTCTGATGCTCACAGGCTTTTATTTTGTAAAGGTCTGTTCACAGGCTTTTATTATGTAAAGGTCTGTTGCTCACAGGCTTTTATTTTGTAAAGGTCCGTTGCCGGCTGCTGCCGCGCTTACAGGAAGCGGAAAAGAAAAGAATTGGTGGATATTGGTGTATTAACAGTTAACGTGTTTCAGTTATATTTCAATTTCTTTGACATTTCGAATTGCTGATTTTGGGAGATTAAAGAAAGTCCACGTTGTCACTTCTTTCGACATTTTTGTCCTTTTTTTTTTCCAGCGTTTTTGTTGCTTTCTTTTTTAAGGTTAAACTTGTATTATTTGCTGTGTGGCCGGGTTGGTTCAGTGGTAGAGCAGGCGCACATACACTGAGAAGTTTATGCCTCGACGCAGAGGTCCAGGGTTCGAATCCGACCTGTGACGATCCCCCCCCCCGCTCTCCCCTTTCTCACCTAGCTGTCCTGTCATAATTAAAAGGTGGAAAAGCCCAGAAAAATCTTTAAAAAAAAAACATTTCTTTTTCCGCCACGGGGTTCTCGGTCTTCTTCTGGCTGACGGACCCCCTTCTGGTTTAATCACCAACACCAGTGTCTAGACTCCATCGGGGGGGATATACTGGCTTTTCTAAAACTCTAGAAATTATATAACCTATATAGCTTTTGTCCGTTGGAGTCTAATCTCCAAAAGTTGATGCAAACCTTTGTTACTTTGCATGTGTATTTTCAAATAAATATTTGCATATCAGCAAACAAGTCTCTCCTGATTGAAATATTATTAGCTGCTCAGATTTGTGTTCTGGACCCACGGCCAGACCAGCGAGTACACAATGTTCCTCGGGACCGGGAGGTCGTCCTGGCCCGGCGGGAGAACTCTGGCTGGGGGGCGTGAAAGGGCAGCGATCGCAGCTCTATCATTACCACCCACTGAAGAAAAACTAATTGTGGCTGCCAACATTTCACTATAACCCTGTTAAGTCCCAATAACACATCAGAGGTTTTGTGAATTTCAGATGATACTCTGATGCTGGTCCCCTGTTCCTGTGGTGCTTTTGCTGGATTAATTTCAGAGAAACTCAGTTGTCCAGATGGTTAATTAACTACATTTATGTTGAGCTTTTCTAGTCTTAAACAGCTCTCAAAGAGCTCAGCTCTGTCGATTACATCAACTAATCGATTAGTCAACAACATCATATAAGTGTTAGTCGACTAAGAGTTTCTTTAGTCGAGGACGGACCTATACACATGGGAAACCATCTGAGAACCCTGCAGCACCTGCCTGCAGGGTTCCTCTGTCGACTCGCAAATCGCCGGATCGCTTTTTTTGGTTTGAACGTAGCTTAACCGTGAACTTGAGGTGGGCCATGAACATTGGGCGCCATTTTCTACTCACAATCAAAGCACATCTAAAGCATCTGGATCAAATACTACAAATATGTGTTAAAGATGCCATATTCTGCTCATCTTCAGGTTCATAATTGTATTTTAAGGTTGTACCAGAATATGTTTACATGGTTTAATATATTGTTGTCGTACAGCACATCTCTCTCTCACTGCTGCAGCTCCTCTTTTCACCTTGTGTTCAGGTCTCTGTTTTAGCTACAGAGTGAATCATCTTTCCTTCTGTACTATCTTTGATTCCACTCTGCACATGCTCAGTAGCTCAGATGGTAGATCATGTCAGTTAGCTCCACAGACAGTAAAAGAAAGGTTGTTTCTCCAACTTTGGTCAGTTACAAGGCAGGATTAGCCGGGAGACTTCTTCTAAAGGAGGGCGCACATGGAAGTAGTTCTTCTGGAGATTATGGTGAACTTGTGTGTGTTGTAGCAGCGCTTTGCCAGTGAGAACGAGCTAGAATGCTAACGCTAGCATGGTAACGGTTGTGGTTAGCCCGTCGTTTTGAATAGTTACGTAACAAGCCGTGCAGATTTTGACCAGCTCACCCAGAGACTGAAGGCAGGAATCATTCAGAAACCGTATCTCACTCAGAACAACATGGATAGATTTTTTCCCAAGTTTGTATGTGTGTGGAAGCACCAGAGACACAAAATAACACCCCAAATCCCAGAAAAAGTGATTTTGTCATAATATGTGCACTTTAAGGTGGATGAACTTGCTCCTACCTATGGCTAGAGTCATGACTTTCAGCTTGTTCCGCACCAGTTTGACCACCATGCTCTTCTGCAGCGGCGTGGAGCGGCAGCAAAGCACTGAGCGGCAGCTCCGTGCCACAGCCAGAAACTTATCCTCCAAACTCTTATCCAGGGCATAGGCCAAGGTCCGCCCATCGATGACCAGGCCCAGCTGGTGCACCGTGAAGGGAGTGGTGTGGGAGGAGGAGGAGGATGGAGATGAGGACTGATAGATCTCAAAGGGTGCAAAGTTACTGTGGAAGGCCTTGGCAGCTTGGTCTGCGGAGCTGCAGAGGAATTTGGCCTGGATGTAGTGTAAACTCTCCTCCAGCAGCAACGCACATGCCTCCTGGTTCAGAGACAGGCACAGAGCGGGTTGAGTTCAGGATCAGGTCACCAAGTTGCTTAATATCAAACTGCCTGACCTGCTTCACATCTGGCAAACAGATGCTTCAGCAGCACAGACCTAAACAAATGACCTTCTTTAATAAAAAGGTAGTGTTTTCAGTCAAGAGAAGGATAATATGATGTTAAAAGAATAGTTTGACATTTTGGGAAATATGCATAGTCACACAGAGGTATTGATCTTCTCATC
>CM042432.1:38775290-38817790 GCA_023631565.1 Gymnocephalus cernua | reverse complement strand
CAGTCACTTAGACACAAAGACATAGGTTGAAAAAAAAACAACAAAGTTACCCATCAAGGAGGCTTATGGATCCCCGTTACCTTTTTTGCAATGCACAGTGTGCGAAGGCCGTCTGCAGCGTACAGGTTCAGGTAGTTTTGGGTCCGGCTGACAATCTTTTTCTGGCGTTTCCCTTTGGAGCTTCCTTAAAAAATAGCAAAGGACACAAGAATGAAGATTTTTAAGTGGTTCCAGAATGCCAAAGGCTTCTTCTAAGAGGCACGTGGAAGCCATCTGTCTTCACACCTAAATTAACCATGTCCGCTGCGCCTCAATATATTTCAGTTCATATATTTATTCCCATTACTCATCAAGCTGCGTCTGGACTATACTGAGCAAAATGTAATACAAAGATTCTCATTTTACAAACATAACTAAGCTACTTCAATTAACGGTAAATGACTTTAATATTCCATGTTTAGATGCTTTGAAGTATGGTGTTTTGTAATATAATGGAGCTCAAGCGTGTCTCTGGTGCAGCATCTCCGGAGTCTTTCTGGCAGGGGGACGGCGCACAAACAGATCGGCTTCATCAGTCTCCTGACACAGACGCACCATCTGATCGCCAGCCTCTCACTAATAACACAACAGCTTGGCAGGCACTGCTACCCATGCACCGCCATGCACAACTAGCTTTACCCACTACGTTTACAAGCACAGAATATTCTGGTGTTTGCCCTTGTTCCGAAAAAAGAAGATATTCCGACTAAGTTGTTTACATGGCTAGTGAAAGTGAATATTCCTGTTTACATGTAGCCGTGCAAAACACGTTTTTTTCAAAGTGTTCCAGCCGTGGCGGACTTGTCGGAGCGCGTGAACACAGCGTCCCTCTTTCATTCCTTCAACCAGCTTCTAGGAAAGGTCGGCGGTGTTGATATCCGAGTCTTTGATAAGGTTTAACAGCTGCTGTGTTTCTCCTTCTTATCACGTCTGCAGCCTTGCAAACTGTTGGCTGGTTGGTTTGTGTACAATTCAATTTTATTTATAGTATCAAATCATAACAGGAGTTATCTCAAGACACTTTACAGATAGAGTAGGTCTAGACCACACTCTATAATTTACAACAAAAACAACAAATCCCCCAAGAGCAAGCACTAGTGCAACAGTGGCCCGAGGAAAAACTCCCTTTTAGGAAGAAACCTGGGACAGACCCAGGCTCTTGGTAGGTGGTGTCTGACGTGCCGTTGGGGTGCATCACAGTATAGATAATAAACAGTGGCTAGAAATAGTGGTTGTAGTAGCGCAGGGAGCAGCACGGCATAGCAGGGAGTTTCAGCAGAACCACGGCAACAGCTGGAACCATGATTTTGGTGCCATCCTAATCCCAGGATTTCATCCTGGGTGATAAGGAACAACAGTAAACAGCAACCATAGCAACGCACAGAGCTGACCGTAAGCCGTAAACAGCCGAGAGGCCGTAACCTGCGGTAAAAACCCTGATGAGACCCATATTCTGAATGACCTGTCCAAAGAATGCCTCTAAAACCACAATATAATACCGGAAAAAATGCTAAATCTTAAATCGGAAAATGCTAAAAAGGCCTTATTCGGAATATTGTCATATTCTGAATTATAGTGGAATATTGGTGTGCATGTAAACTTACTGACTGAAAAGAACAAATAACAACAAATTGTCTGTAATCTGAAGAATTCAAAGACAAAAAAGGCTGATTTATACTTCTGTATAAATCTACGCCGTTGCTACGTACATAGGTACGTGAAGATACAAAACTACGCCGTAGCCTGACGTGCACCACACACACACACACACACAGACACAGACACAGACACACACACACAGACACAGACACACACACACACACAGACACACACACACACACAGACACAGACACAGACACACACACACAGACACAGACACACACACAGACACACACACACACACACACACACAGACACACCCACACAGACACAGACACACACCCACACACACACAGACACACACACACACACACACACACACACACACACAGACACACACACACAGACACACACAGACACACACACAGACACACCCACACAGACACACACACACCCACACAGACACAGACACAGACACACACACCCACACCCACACAGACACAGACACACACCCACACACACACAGACACACACACACACACACACACACACACACACACACACACACACACACACACACACACACACAGACACACACACACAGACACACACAGACACACACACAGACACACCCACACAGACACACACACACCCACACAGACACAGACACAGACACACACACCCACACAGACACAGACACACACACACACCCACACACACACAGACACACAGACACACACACACACACACACACACACACACACACACACACACACACACACACACACACACACACACACACACAGACACACCCACACAGACACACACAGACACACACAGACACACACACACCCACACAGACACAGACACACACACACACAGACACAGACCCACACACAGACACACCCACACAGACACACACAGACACACACACACCCACACAGACACAGACACAGACACAGACACACACACACACACACAGACACAGACCCACACACACACACAGACACACACACACACACACAGACACACACACACACACACAGACACAGACCCACACACAGACACACCCACACAGACACACACAGACACACACACACCCACACAGACACAGACACAGACACAGACACAGACACACACACACACAGACACAGACCCACACACAGACACACAGACAGACAGACACACAGAGAGACAGACACAGACACAGACACACACACACACACACACACACACACGTATAAACATCAGGCCACTTACGTAGGCTACAGTGAAAGCTCTGCGTGGAGCCTCCACGGCCTTCAGGCAGAAGTAATATGGCAGTCTCATCTTATTCACTAATATTCTCGTTGTTTATGACACAAATTTTCCTTTTTGGTGGTGAAGAAAAATGTATTTTCAAGGAAACAGGAGTTTTCCCGTTTGACAAATAGCTGCCAGGATGCAGGTGGAACTTCACACAAAGTTTATTTTTCCTACTCCTGAAAATGGAAAAATCCACCTAAAATAGGCCTTGAGTCCTGTATATAAAGGTTCCCTGAGGAGTTTTTCAACCACTATTAACACTAAAGAGCAATGTTTCTATGTGCGGCTCCCTGTTTGCGTCCACTCGGGTGATGGAGTACACATTACAGCCAGCCTTTCACGTTATTCCACTGGTCAACAGCTGTAAAGAAACACACTAATGTGCCAACAGAGGCAGTGAAGAGCAAGACTGCAGGCAGGTTTACATGGATGTAAACAATGTAGGTCTCAAATGGTCATTCTGAGGAAAGGAATGCCCTCAGCACGTTTGTTAGACCTCATGGACACACGCAATGAGTCATAGTGAGTAACACTAAATGTAAACGGAGAATAAGGACTCCACAGAGCACCTTTAAATCGCCAATAACTGATGTTTTTTGGGTCATGTGTAGCGGAAACAAGCTATAAACACAAGACTGAAATATTATCACCTTAAGTTGATATGGCTAACATGTTAGCAGACGTTGCCTATTTACGTATCCAGCTGTTACAGAGCAACATTAGTGTTCATTTGAAATCGTGTTTCTGGACACCTGATGAACAAAAGTCCAATATATACTCTTTACAAAAACAGAGACATCCAGCCCAATATGAAACACCTGAAACAGAGACATCCAGCCCAATATGAAACACCTGAAACAGAGACATCCAGCCCAATATGAAACACCTGAAACAGAGACATCCAGCCCAATATGAAACACCTGAAACAGAGACATCTAGCCCAATATGAAACACCTGAAACAGAGACATCCAGCCCAATATGAAACACCTGAAACAGAGACATCCAGCCCAGTATGAAACACGCCAGTCTCTCTCCGAGACGAACAAAACCTGCAGTGACCAACAAACCTTAGCTAAAAAACAGCTGACTGTAGCCGAATCCTTTGCACACGGCACCGCGTACGACAGGAAAGGGACACGGTGGAGAACAATCACCGAAGCGGTCGCTTTGCACACAGCCAAAGACATGGTACCCATATACACCGTGGAGAAGACGGTAAGTTGTCTGCCGTTTGTACTTATTGCTTTCCTTAATAAGTAGGGGGGGGGGGAATCGGAAACAAATCAGAAATCTAATTAAAAATAATAAAATCGGAGATTTTATTTTTAGGCCACATCGCCCAGCCCTAGTTGTTATTAGAGAGACACTGAACAACTCCCTCAGCGCCTGAATGGAGCCTTTATGGAGGTCTGTGTTATGAGGAGGCCCAACCCATACTGCACAAGCACTGGCTGCTTTCACTCAATAGTAAAACAAAGTAGTGAGTTGTCTGCGTGAAGACACACCCTGTCGGACATTGAAGTTGCTGAACTGGGTCACGTGGTGGAGGAGGGGTGGGGGTGGGGGTGGGGGTGTGTGGGACATCTGTCCCGACGGAGTCTTTCTCCTCTAGTGAGCAGCACCGCTCTGTGAATTTTAAGTAAGTGAAAAACTTCTGAAAATGGAGCACCATGCAAGCTCACATATTGCATTAAAAATGATGAGCCATCAGCAGAGTCGGCAACCTCAATGCAGAGGGACTAGCGTGGTCCTCAGAATCAATACAATGACTCATATTGTAAACAGGACTGCATGTCAGCTGGAAAACATGCCAGAACAAGATGGGAGTGCTTTCCTCCATTGGTGCGCTGCAGTTAGCAAGTCTACATTCAGCAGAGCTGAGGTGCTGCGTTGAGATGAACTGCCTGCCTCTAATGAACAGGAGGGAGCCACTAAGCAGACACGTGAAAAATCACCCACACACGACATGACAGCGTGCTTTTACTGACAGGAAGTCAGGACGAGTTGCTGCTGCACAGGATGATTCAGCCCAGCAAAATATAAAATACGTGGGAGCTCAACTGACAGCTTTCACACCAGCATAAAACAAACCCAACCATATGGGAAACTCACCAGAGTTCATTAAAGTGAACACGACAGATTAGGTGTGAAAGCACTTCGTAACGGAGCATTCAGACCAACAACGAGCGATCTGTCGGGGTTGTGCGGCGGAGGAAGTGGCATTAAAATGGAGCGTTTGTGTCACGTCCTCTCGTGCTCTTAAAACTCCCAACAAAGCACAAGCAGACTTTATTCAGTCCCTCCAGAAAAACAGCGTTTTTCTGTGATTGTTGCGGGCAAAAATCCTTCATTATGCGGCACGTTTTCTTAAAAAATGTGATGGAATATGCGGGATATTTATGCAATTTTATGCGATGAAATTGCGGGAACCTGCACAAATTGCAGTTTTGCAACGAAAATGCGGGGATTATGAAATCATGCAAGCCCCGCATATTAGCGAGAGCTATGTTGTCGCAGCTGTTCCACGTTCTCCCGGGCAGTTCAGTGCTTGTGTTTGGTGTTTTACCCTCATCGCTCGCTCAAAACACACCGACAAGTCTGATCTCCGGTTACATGATTGGCCACCGCAGAGGATTTCATATATCCAAAAGTTGAGTCGGCTTCAAGCTTTTATGAGTGTCCCCCCCCATGCGGCAACCCCCGCCGCAGCCTAAACGTACTACCCCCATTCCAAATAAATGGAAAGAGTTGCTCTTTTGCCGGACTGTCGGACCGACGCAGGCTGTCTGAATGCTAATCCTAACTCAGGCTCAAGCCCAAAGCTCCCTCACAGAAGACATCATACAACTGCTTTTACAGGCTGAGTACGAGTAGTCCTTAGTCTGGTCTGCCCCAGACCTAGTCCCCCAGACCTAGTCTGGTCTCCCCCAGACCTTCTCAGGTGTAACTGAGAAGGTCTGGGGGACCATTCACAGCCCGTTTCCAAAGGGGCGTCACCAACGCACGCCGCTCAAATGCCTCTGGGCGCGACTGGATAGTCCTTCAACCAATCAGAGCAACGATCCGGGTGACGTAGCAGCGACAGCAGCATCAACGGGTTGCTGCGCTTCGGAGGCCGCCATGTTGAATGTAAACAAGAAGCTGCTCGCCATCATCGTGTAAAGCCGCCTCAACGGCTGTGATTGGAAATGGGCTCTTGACCAGACGGACTTGCAGAGTTCGTCAGGGTTTCCCAGACTACGTAGTCCTCCCAATGACAAGTAAACTACGTTGTGTGTGAAACCGATGCGGTGGCCCTTTAACGTGTGGCCACAGAACATCAGTTTAGGCAGTCTAAACAAAGTGCTGAAGCTATTAGTAGATTGGCATATAATATTTAACATTCAATAATCAAAAATAATTGTTTAAATGACTAATCAAGAAAAAAACATGCCAAATATTTGCTGGTTCCAGCTTTTCAGATGTGAGCATTTGCTGCATTTCTCTTGTTTTCTGTTATTGCAAATACAATGTCTTTGAATAATAAAATAATAATTTGCAGCACTGCGAATGTGTTTTGTCAAGCCTTCAGTCTGTGTGTGTTAGGAACCTGCTAACCCCCCCTGGACAGATGTCTGGAGACTGTGTACAAAGCATTAGTCACAAGTGCCTGTGTAGCTCTTTGTGTGCCTGGAATCATAACAACCTGGTACACCTTCGCCATCAGGGCGCTAAACAACTGGCAGAGTGCAGAACAACTCTTTTAAGGTACCAATAAAGACTGGCATTAGCCCTCCTGTTGACCCGTTTACAAAAACTTTCTATAATCAGAACTTTGACAGAAGAACTTTGGAAAAAGCGACAAAAAACTTGACAAAAACAGAATAAAAAACAGCCCAAAAAGTGACAAAACAATTGAAAAATAAGCGACAAAAGAAATTGGAATAAAATCAACAAAAACGTCGAGAAAAAGAACTAAATGTTGAAATTTCCACCCAGAGAAACACAAAGTTGCAGGTCGACGGGACGACGACACGAGGGTCAAGTTTTGCAGCAGTGACATGCTCTAAAAATACTAGTTTTCACATAACACGTGAAATACACGCTACCTTATACGCAGATCACATCAGTGGAAGGTTTGGGGTGACATCTCGTGTTACTGACGAACACACAGCGTAATCACACTTTTCCACAAAACCTAAAGCGGCTACAACTGAAGACAATCCATCATTGGGGATCGACCGGAGTGAAGTGAAATATTCTCAGCTTGCTGACATGTCTAGCAGGCTCACGCGCCACGTTTGGATTACATCAAATGATTTGTAGCCGATCACAGGTTCGCTACAACGACTCATCAATCCTGGTGGAAACGTCTGCAGACGGGATAGAGCGCCGGCAGCACGCCGCTCCCGACCACATCACGAGACCACGCTGACACCAGTGTCATCATCGATCAAGAGAAGACTTCATGTTATGATACATGACCCTACCTGGACACCTGAATCTGAGAAAGGATAAAGCGAGTGTATGAATGAGCGACTACGTTTACATGCATGCACATATTAATCCGGGTTTGCCTTTATTTCGATAAAAGACAATATTCCGACTAGTTCTGGAAGCTTGCTCCCAGGAGTCTTTGTTTCCTTTCACCCAGGATGATGTCCCGGGATTAGGATGGCACCTAAATCATGGTTCCAGCTGTGGCCGGGATTCTGCCGCAATTCCCTGCTATGCCGTGCTGCCCCCAAGGGGGTCAGCCTGCCTCCTACCATCACAAGCCATCACCCCCCGTTAACATCCCATTGACTGCCATTCATTTTGGCGTCACTTTGACAGCCAATAACTTTACATCTGAAGCGTTTGAAGACTTTATTTGTCCGTTGTTTATTTCTAAAGAAACACGACAATGTATAAAAGGCTCCGTTACCTTGTACCTCACGTTATGGCTCCGTAGCAGACGTTTTTATAAAAATAGGCTAACGGTTGGGTCATAACCACGAGACTTACTGTCTCATAGTAGAGGAGTTACCGTACAGTACAGGAGAAGCTCGCAGGCAGTTTGGACTTACATCAGCTGTTTAGTTTAATTACTAATGTTAACTAGCATTTTAGTTATCAGTAATTAGCCTGTGCCTATGTTATCTCCTTACATATACCTACGCTCTCCGTCTCTGATAGATTGGGAATGATTGAGATTTCTCTTGGCACAGCTACCAGAAGACTTACAACGTTCAGACACGTTGCTCACGTCACATCTACGTCATCAAGCTCAGTTTGAGGCTGCGCAGTAACGCTCAGCCATCACCGGGGAAGTGACTTCACCGGTCTCAGTCAAAAACAGCGGAGTCACTGGGTCCATTTTATATAGGTCTATGGCTTTCCCCTGCTACGCTCCTACAACCACTATTTCACATTTCTGTTTCATTATCTGCTCTGTGACTGTTGTTGCCCCCATCCGGCTGCGTCAGCCACCGCCTACCAGGAGCCTGGGTCGGTCCCAGGGTTCTTCCTAAAAAAGGGAGTTTTTCCTCGCCACTGTTGCATTGATGCTTGCTCTTGGGGAAATTCCTGGAATGTCAGGAATTTTGGGGTCTTTGTAAATTATAGAGTGTGGTCTAGACCTACACTATCTGTAAAGTGTCTTGAGATAACTCCTGTTATGATTTGATACTATAAATAAAATTGAATTGAATTGTATTTACACGGCAAATGAAAGTGAATATTCCCCTGATATTCCCGTTTACATGCAGCCGTACAAAAAAGGATTTTTTTTCCACCTGATGGTGGACTTGTTCGACCAATGCGAACACAGCGCCCGTTTTTCATTCCTTTAACCACCTTCTTGATAAGGTCGCAGTTGAGTTAGACTGATCAGTCCCTCCAGAAAAACGCAGAGTTTTTCTGTGATTGTTGCGGGCAAAAATCCGGCCGATTATGCGGCACGTTTTCTTAAAAAATGCAGTGCAGTATTTATGCAGTTTTATGTGATAAAATTGTGGGAACTTGCAAAAACTGCAGTTTGATGAAAAAGAGAAAACAAAGTGATTCCCCCCCCAACACCGTGTTCTCAGTAGGCGAAATTACGTCACTTCATAACGTTCCCATGGTAACAGGGGAAAACGGCTGCTCTTGTGTGAAGTAAACAACATTTTTCATCTTCCTGCTGAGATATATGTGACTTTTTTGCAACGAAAATGCGGGGATTATGAAATCATGCAAGCCCCGCATATTTTGCACAGAAATCGGCAATTTATGCAGCAAAAGTGTATTTTAAAAAATGCATAAATATGCAGACTTTGGCTGATTATACGTTGAATTATGCGATCGCATTTTTCTGGAGGGACTGTTTAACCACCTTCTTGATAAGGTTGCAGTTGTGATGTTTGTGCATATCCAAGTAGCTGTGTTTCTCCTTTTCTTTTGGCCGTGCAGCTCTACTGCAGCCCTGCAAACTGTCGGCTGGTTGGTGTGTGTACAACAACTACAGCAACGCACAGAGCTGAAAAAACTGGCCGTAAACCGCCACAAACTGCGGTACAAACCTTGAGACGCATATTCCGAATGCACTGTATATATTTCTAAAGAATGCTTCTAACACCCGAATAATACCGGCATATCCCACGTTTTAATCGAAAAAATACTACATTCGGAAAAAGGCCTTTTTCGGAATATCAAAATGGAATATGCCGTTTATGACCTGAATCAAATTCGGAATATCATCATGTTCGGAATAATAGCGTGCATGTAAACGTACTCAGTGTTTCCTACCTGTGTCGGGGGGTTTGATGAGGTCCATGATGGCGGAGTCTGCTCCTTTAGTGTAGACCGTGATCTGATCCGTCAGAGGGTGTCTGACCACCACAGACATGCGTTTCCTGGTGGAGTCGAAGCCCAGCGTGTGCAGCAGCTCAAAGCTCAACTTCCCCAGGTGTGGCAGTTCCACAGTCACCTGGTCAGGGAGGCGTCCGACGAGGGAGCACTTGTAGGCCCTCGCGGCGTAGACCAGCGCGGCCTCGTCAGGCGACTCCGCCTCGTAGCGCAGTTCTCCGTCCTCCGGGTCCCACGCCTTCCCGTTGTAGCAGGGCGGGACGGGGCCGAAGGAGCTCTCCAGGCCTCGGGGAGGCTGCTCCTCGTCCAGTTTGGTGAGCGTGCTCTCTGCAGAGGGGGAGGACAGCAGGCTGGAGCAGCCCCTGTTGGAGGAGCGGTTGGTGATGAGGCTGGAGGAGCTGCTACTGTTGGAGCCTGAGGTCAGTCGGCTCGGGGTGAAGCGCTTAATGAAGTCCTCGATGGTCTTAACTGGGGACTTCAGCTCAAACCTCATCCGGACCTGGAGGAAAAGGAAAACACAGTCAATCACACACGCAGCAGCAAGTAGCAGAACTTATTCTTACAATTAGTCTATATCCACAACGTTCCACTTCCGGGATTGCTGGGGTGCCGCCAGAAATTCTGCCGGATGTCCGTCACCTTCCTCTTTCTTTGTGTTGGCATTTTAAACTCTGAGGACTCTGGTTACCTGCTCCTCAGATCTCTGCAGGGTAAATCCAGACAGCTAGCTAGACTATCTGTCCAATCTGAGGTTGGCAGATGCAAAGGACTCAGTTGATACACATGGCCAGATTTGCACAAATCAGTAATTTTTCAATTTATCGGCCTTAGTTTTATTATACCAACATCACTGAACAGAGCATAATGGCCACGATAAAAAGTACAAACAAAATAATGAACAAAAATAAGAAAAATTTCAATGAAACACCATGTTTGGTTGCTCCTGCAGTCGGGACTACTCAATCTGTGATCAGCAACTTGTTAAATTGCTTCTGGGAAACACCTCTTATGCTTGAGAAAATCTGCAAGGTGGGGTTTATTATCATTTCAGCTTTTGGGAAACTAGGCCCAGCTCTAGTGTTACAAAAGACTTCAGTACTGATGAAAATGCACCTCCTTGCTATTATACTTTAGCCAACCCTTCATCCCAAAGTGGTGCCGTACAATAGCAGAAAGAGTGAGGACTCCTGGCAGCAGGAGCCATGGCTCTCACATATATACTGTAGATATAAATCATTCAGGTGGCAGGTTAGCCACAAGGGCATCATAATGAAATGTGAACAATTACATTGGCGCAAAGGACAAGAAAAAGCACAAACAATAGAAAAAGAGAAGGGAGACCGTATGCTTCTATGAAGATTTACATTTCCTCCCATCTTATCAGATAACCTCCAAAAAGAAACACAGAGTCCATAAATAATGTGTCACTTTGTAAAGCTTAACCTGAACAGAGTTGTGCCTCTGACTGGCAGGACAGCGAGCTGGTGCACACAGCGAGGGGAGAGAGGAGAGGATATCTCCTCCGAACAGGACAACCACACCCAGGCTCACACAGAGCAGAACAAAACAAAACACGGACACCCCGCTGCGACCGGGCCGAGCACGTCAAAAATACAGGCAGCTAAATAGGGAAAGCTATGTGCAAATGGAGACTTTGTGAGGATTTTGGAAGGATTTTAGGAAAAATAACACCCAACAAATTGAATTACATATTTGTCAAAAGATGGAAATTACTCCCATGTTCAAAAAAAGAAAGTTAGTTTCTATTTGATCTTCTACTGAGGCTCCTTATACATCCCATATTACCTAGATCAGTGGTTCTCAAATGGGGGTACGTGTACCCCAAGGGGTCCTCTGGAGGACTGCAGCGGGTATGTGTACCTCAAGGGGTCCTCTGGAGGACTGCAGGGGGTACGTGTACCCCAAGGGGTCCTCTGAAGGACTGCAGGGGGTACGTGTACCCCAAGGGGTCCTCTGGAGGACTGCAGGGGGTACGTGTACCCCAAGAGGTCCTCTGGAGGACTGCAGCGGGTACGTGTACCCCAAGGGGTCCTCTGGAGGACTGCAGGGGGTACGTGTACCCCAAGGGGTCCTCTGGAGGACTGCAGCGGGTACGTGAGCGCCTTCTTCTTGTCGCTATTTTTGAAGTTTGTCACTATTTTCGACCTGTTCTTGCCTTCCTTCCTTCCTTCCTTCCTTCCTTCCTTCCGTCTTTTTTTTTGTTGTTGTTGTTTTTGTCACTTTTTTCAAAAAATAATTCCGCCTTTTTCAAGGTTTTTGTCACTTTTTTCGAAGTTTGTCTTCCTTTTTTCTAATGTGTTTTATCTTTACAAGTTTATTGCTTTTCACAAAGTTTTTGTTGCTGTTTTCTAAGTTGTTGATAGTATTTATCACCTATTCTTGCCTTACTTCTACCGACTTTTTCCAAGTTTTTCCGTTAAAAAAAAAAAGTTTTTGTCTCCTTTTTTCATCAGTATTTAAATGTTTTTCAGTTCCACGGCTGCTGTTTAGTAAATCTATCGCTGGTCAGGGGGTACTTGGCTTAAAAACACAATTCAAATGGGGTACGTTATTGAAAAAGGTTTGAGAACCACTGATCTAGATGGTGCATTAAAGGCAGGGTTGGTAACTATTTCCAATGTACACTTTTTATATATCGTTTTCATCTTCCTGCTGAGATATATGTGACTTTTTTGCAACTAAAATGCGGGGATTATGAAATCATGCAATCATGTGCGGCGTATTTGAAAAAATGCGGCCCCCGCATAAATATGCGGACTTTGGCTGATTATGCATTGAATTCTGCGATCACATAATCGCGTTTTTCTGGAGGGACTGTATGTATATATATATATATATATATATATATATATATATATATATATATATATATATATATATATATATATATGATAGGGATTTTACCCCTTATTGACCCGAGGAGTTTTACCTTCTGCCTGGGCTGGTTGGGGGAGGACACGACCACCGTGTTGCAGATGGTGAGAGCGATGAAGAAATCAATGATGTCGGCGAGGTCAGAGGGCAGCTGGGACATGGGCTGGCTGTGAAAGCGCATGAAGTCCATCTGACTGCTGCATTCATTGACTTTGTCTAGGAGCTGAGGGTCAGGGGTGATATCTTTCTCCTGAAGGACAGAGGTAGGGTTTATCAGAGGAGATCACGCATCACAGAGTACGAGGGACGACGTGACGGCGAGGCGCACTGACCATGGGGCTGCTGAAGGCCGTGTGCTTAGATAGGATGCTGGCTCGTTTGGCCTCCGCCCTGCTGCCCGTCCTGCGGTGGGACTTGGTGCTCTGGGAGCGCAGCACCACCCGGGCGCTCTGGTGGCTGGCCACACTGTCCCGCCTGGGCAGGGTGCCGCCGTGAGACGTACAGTCTTCCTCCTCAGAATCCATCTCCTGGTACATAGCCAGTCTCCTAGCTGGAAAACACACACAAATCATTTAGAGTGACTTAAAAAGGGAGTGTGTGTGTGTGTGTGTGTGTGTGTGTGTGTGTGTGTGTGTGTGTGTGTGTGTGTGTGTGTGTGTGTGTGTGTGTGTGTACGCTTGTTTTACTATATTCGTGGGGTCCAAAAACCGGAGAATCCAGTATACTTGTGGGGTCTGCACAGCCTTGTGGGGTCCAAAATGCTGGACCCCACAAGGTTAAAGGGCTGTTTGAGGGTTAAGACTTGGTTTTAGGGTTAGGGTTAGAATTAGGTTATGGTTAGGGTAAGGGTTAAGGTTAGGCATTTAGTTGTGATGGTTAAGGTTAGGGTAAGGGGCTAGGGAATGCATTATGTCAATGATGGGTCCCCACAGAGATAGAGAAACAAACGCGTGTGTGTGTGTGTGTGTGTGTGTGTGTGTGTGTGTGTGTGTGTGTGTGTGTGTGTGTGTGTGTGTTGGCTTGTCTCACCGTTGGCATCATGGGAGTACTCCACCCCTGCCACAGTGCAGCGGCGAAACACCATCTTGTTCTCTGTCAACGTGCCCGTCTTGTCAGAGAAGATGTATTGCATCTGGCCGAGATCCTCGGTGATATTAAGAGCTCTGCACTGCAGGTGAGAGTCCGTCTCCTCGTCGTACAGATCCATGTCCTGATGGATGAAGTACACTTGGCAGATCTTGACAATTTCAATCGACACAAAAAGGGAGATAGGTATCAGCACCTGGGGGAGGACAGAGTCTTTGTTAGAACAGAGATAGAGCTGGTTATCGGGTCTTCCAGCCTGCTTTGTATATACACATGGAAGGAAGTAATTAGGATAAATGGATCCACATACTGAGTCAGCTGTAACAGCTGGACACTACAAGTTGAGACTATGTGATAACCAGTTAGCAAGTGAGTTAAAACAGTTAGCTAAAAGTAATGGATAAATGGTTTAGCAGCTGACGCTACGTTTCCACACAGCGAAATTTCTCTTCGCTCTCATTGAGGTTGAATGGAGACGAAATTCTGACGCCTGATTGGGCGAGATGAGAGGGCAGCGAAACAAAAGTTTAACTTTATTCAAATGAGGACCACTTGAGAACCAATCAGGTCCGCGTGTTTGTGTTTGGAGGCGGGAGTTACAAACAAAGTCTGACCAAGATGGCGGAGGTTATCAGCGCTGTATCATGAAAATTTCGATGTGATTAAAATGTTTCTACACGAACATGTGTACTTGTATCAACACGAATTGTGATTATTATGACACATAAACTTAGTCAGGGCACATACACCACTAAATAGACCGCTGGAGATGTTAGTTTAAACACTCAAACTTTTCAGCTAGCCGACAGGCTAATCGCTAGCATGTTCGGACATTGGATTTCATTGTAAGCCTAGCCAGGCAGCTAGCCAGCAGCAAGCCAGGCAGCTAGCCGGGCAGCTAGCCAGGCAGCTAGCCAGGCAGCGAGCCAGGGCAGCTAGCCAGGCAGCTAGCCAGGGCAGCTAGCCAGGCAGCGAGCCAGGGCAGCTAGCCAGGCAGCTAGCCAGGGCAGCTAGCCAGGCAGCGAGCCAGGCAGCTAGCTAGGCTGCTAGCCAGGCAGCGAGCCAGGGCAGCTAGCCAGGCAGCTAGCTAGGCTGCTAGCCAGGCAGCTAGCTAGGCTACTTGTGCATATGTTTGATTACATGTTTTGTTGGCGAACATTGACGCTTGTAGCAACACGGATTGTTGTTTATGTGTCACACGAACTTAAACAGGGCAAACAGACCACTGTAGATGTTAGTTTAAACACTCAACATTATTCAGCTAGCCGACAGGTCAACCGCTAGCCGGTGTTCTGTTGCAGTCTGGCGTGTTGTTTTTGCGACCACGCCCCCCCGAGGCAAAATATCGCTGGCCGAAAATCGCGAGGTGTTTCGCTGTGTGGAAACGTATCGTAAGAGTAATGGATAAATGTGAGCTAAAAGCCATGGTTAAAATAATAGATTCATAGATAGTTAGCTAAAAGTAGTGGACAAAAGGTTAAAATACATAATTAGCTAAAACTTCCAGAGTGGTGCCATGACGGGGGGGTTGAGTTGATCTGACGGGGCTGTCAGGGTGCGTCTAACAATAAAAGGTGGTGGGTTAGGGGTTAAGGGAGATCTTGGGACCGGGAGGTCGCCGGTTCAATCCCCAGACCGGCAGCATAAAAAAAACATCTGGGTGGTGGAGAGCGAAAGAGCAGCTCTTGTCCCTCCCTCATCACCACCACTGAGGTGCCCTTGAGCAAGGCACCTTAACCTCCACCGGCTCCAGTGGAGCTGCTCAGTGACCAGCAGATCAGACTGTGGTTGGACTGGGCAGCTTCCAGTATGAATGGGGAACTGTGGGAATGTTACAGGTCGTCGTTGCAAAAAATAAAAATAAAAAATGACTGGTTTAGACTATTACAGCTTTTCTGTTAGACATTATATTGCTCAAGATCTTAATAATTTAAAAAGGTGACATATACAAGGATACTGGGTATATGTTTGATTGTTTAAAAAACATTGGTTTAATCCCGAGTGAGAGTTTTTTTCCAAGGAACACTGAGTCATAGCTTTCGGGAAGGCGGTGCAGCCTGCACATTCTCCACGGGCCTGGACGCCAAAAGAGTCATGTGTTTATTTGAAAGGGTGTCATGCAAAAAGTCTAGCAACACTGGTAGTTCTTTACCCTCAAACAGTAACTGTTTGTACAGTGAAACATAGCTGCTATCTCCACTGAGTTTCTTCATTTATTTTAAACGGGGAACTAAGCTGCAGGATCTGACACAGGACAGGGTGACATTTCCACTGACATGTCGGCATGCAAGCAGAAAAAAAAGGTCAAATCAATCAATACGTGTCAGGAGGCACTTCTTCTTCTACTAAAAAGATTATTTTTGCAGTATGAAGCAAGTACTTCCTCACTGCTTTTTCCAGATTAAACGTGACGATACAGATCTAGAGGTCAGACGCCCCTGGGGGCTGAAATAACTACTGCCGATGCTTTGATTTACAGCAACGCTTTGTGTACACAGTCAGTGGGATAAAAGATTTTAACCCTAATGACACTATGTGTCTTTGTGTTTACGTCTTTATCCGTGCCTTTGTTTCTTCAGGCTTCTCTCTGGGTCGTACCTGAAAGACGATGATCATGGTGAGGAAGAGATAAATGGCCGACATGATGGGTGATAAGTCTGTCCCCTCTGGACTAAGAACGTCAAACACAGGTCTCTTATCTCCGTACTGAAACATCCACAGCCCGTGACCTGGAACAGCAACAGCACAAGGTCAACTCGTACACACACCGCAGCGAGAAGATAGAAATGAAAAGCACAGCAAACGCAGTCAGAGAGTTTCTTGTCTTTGTTGCAGTGTTTTTCCTTCAAATGTTGGAAAAAGCTACAAAAAACGCAGGAAAAGAAATCGACAAAAACATATATTTTTTTTAAATGCTGAAAAAAGTGACAAAAAATTATCAAAAACATCGGCAAAGGTGACAAAAATTGGTCAAAAAAAAGCGTCAAAAGAACTTCTTAAAAACACTGAAACCGGCGAAATGAAAGATGCAACAAAACGCGACCTAGAGAGCAGCGAATCGTACGAGCGTACTTAAGGGTCAAAATGCGTGCAGAGTAAAAAAAATGCGTACATGTTGGCAGGTCTGAAAACACAATTAAAAGACACAGCAAAAAAGTGACAAAGAAATTGGAATAAAATCGACATAAACGTCGAGAAAAGTGTAGAAAAATAACAACAAAATGTTGACATTTCGACCCAGAAAAACACAAAGTTGCAGGACGACGACACGAGGGTTAATACTGTCTGAGTTAATGTTGTTTCGGACCCCAGGAAGACTAGCTGGTCGTCTAGGCGCCAGCTGATGGGGGATCCTTATAATAAACTTCACTTCTGCAATAAATGTAGAGCTGGGCGATTTTTTCCCCTAAAAAAATCTGCAATTTCTTCATAAAAAAACTCGATTTACGATTCGATTTTTCCATTTATAACAAAATAACTGCGAACTGTAAATATATTTTAAAAATATATATTTATTGTATTTAATTAAAGCGCATCAACATAAACAAAATTGCAAAGGCAGCAAACCCTTTCTCTGACTGAAGAGTCACTGTAACAAAGATTGTTAAACATCCAAATTATTTATACTGGATTTGGATCATTGAGATAATAAAAAAAAATCTAAAAAAAACGTTTTTTTTTGAAAATATGAATCGATTTGACCTACCAACTCGATTTTGTTTTTTTTGTCATTCACATTTTTATTGCCTTTTATAGAAACAGAGACAAAAACAACAGTGATCTCTCGCTAAACGAAAACATGAGAGATAACAACAAGTGAGCGGATGAAAAGAAAATATACACACATATACATACATACATACACAGGGTAAGCATTGGTCTAAGTCATCTCCACATCTTTCACGTATCATCACACCAGTAGCATGAATGATGTAGTATTCTACCAATATCGACCTGATTGTAAAAATGTGTGCAGGTCCCGAATAGCTCTTGGCTGCTATTCACATACACAATATAAGGGCAGTCAGTCCACTCTACCAACTCAATTTTTAAATCAAAATCGATTTTTTTCCCAGCCCTAAATAAATGTAAAGAAATCAAGGTTTTAAACTCAAATTCCCCAACGGAGCCATAAGGATTTTGGAGGTTGTAAACAGAGGCGTAGATAACTGAAGCGTTACGCACCGACAGCAGCAAACAGGCACATGACCAGCAGGATGATGACACACCAGAACACGTGTACATTCATCTGTCTCTCCAGTTTACTGCGCTTGTAGCGCGGGCCGTTGTTGTTCAGCATGGCTTTGGTCTCGTGACCTGCGAAGACACACAGTGTGTTAACAGCAGCACACTAACAACAGCAGGTCAGAGGTGAAATATTATATTATATATACTACACTACATAGCCATATTTATTCTACTCTCAGGTGGTCTGGGACAGGTCTGCTAGTAAACTACGACCCACCCAGACCTCTCAGGTGGTCTGGCACAGGTCTGCTAGTAAACTACGAACCACCCAGACCTCTCAGGTGGTCTAGGACAAGGTCTGCTAGTAAACTACGAACCACCCAGACCTCTCAGGTGGTCTGGGACAGGTCTGCTAGTAAACTACGAACCACCCAGACCTCTCAGGTGGTCTGGGACAGGTCTGCTTTCTGTCCCCAGGGTCAGAACTAAACCGGGAGAAGCAGCATTTAGTTTCTATGCTCCACATATCTGGAACATGCTACCAGAAAACTGCAACTCTCAGTTCTTTTAAATCAAGGCTGAAGACCTTTCTTTTTGATGTTGCCTTTCCTTAAATAATTGTCCATTTCTTATACTTTTGTTGCTTATTTTATCTGCTTTTATATTTTTAACTGTTTTTAACTGCTCTTCAATGTTTAATTTCTTATACTGCACTGTAACTTTTATTCTTGTATTTTAATTGTCTTCATGTAAAGCACTTTGAATCGCCCTGTTGCTGAAACGTGCTCTACACATAAAGCTGCCTTGCCTTACTCTTATAAGGTAATACACTGCACATATTTATATTTCATTTATATTACTATAAACCACCTTGTGTTAACCAGCTGTATACTACTGTCTACACTGCACTATAGTTCTTGTCCTGTCTGTACTTTGTATATCACGTTGCACTTTTCTGCTTTTTTTTGCACTTCTGGACGCAAACTGCATTTCGTGTCTTTGTACTCTGCACAATGACAATAAAGTTGAATCTAACGTAATCTGATAAATATGGAGTGTGACAGCGAGCCTACCACACGGTTATTTCAGGGGGGCTAACCTGCGTAAATGACTATCCCCACAGCCTCTTCTGTGTTGCGGATGGTGCAGCCTCGGAGCAGCAGGTTCTCTTTGTAAAGTGCATCTCTTCGGCCACTTCGATGGACTCTGTCGGGTTACAAGATGCATAAAAATGACCTTTAAGTGCTGGTCTAAAAATGTTATCAAACAAGGACAAAATGATCATTGCTGTGTCTTTATACTCAGGTGTAAAAAAATACTTCTGCCAGGAGAAATAGAGTATCTGTCTATGCCAGAGCCTCCAAGACAACATCAGTTGATTCTGCTGAGCACCTCAATCGATCACGCTCTAAAGCATCGTGGTCTTTCCTCGCCAGGAGCCCTTATCTCAGCACAAACTCCCTCCGATACAGAAGCACCGACCGCGCTACCGCTCCACAGAAACCCCTCGGGCTTAGAAGCAATCAGGCAATTCACTGCTTCACCGCTGACCCTCGGACCTCACTTCAGACTCTTAAATGTAAAAAAAAAGCTCGTCGCGAGTGTCGATGTTGTACAACAAGGGCGTCAAACTCAATTTCACTAAAGGCCACGCTGGAAAATAAGAACCACGGCAAGGGCCAGACTGGTCGAGTTTATTGACGTGCTTTTGTTTAAGAGAAAAGTCAAATATCTTATCAACTGTATTATTGAGTTTTTGTCTCATAAAAGTCTTCTCAATTACAGTTTGGTCGACATAAATTCCTAAAAAAAAGTCAGCAAAGAAGTTCCTCGGCCATCGTAAAAATAAAACGCAGAAAAAAGTCGAACAAAACGACAAAAACACAGAAAGAACGTCAGAAAAAAACGTGGCAAAAGTCGATTTTGAATTTTGATTTTTATAATAAATAATAAATTGATAAGCAGGCCGGACCAAAGTCTGCGAGGGGCCGGATTTGGCCCGCGGGCCTCGAGTTTGACACATGCGTTGTAGGATTAGGATTTAGGATTTTTTTTTATTCACAAATACCAAAAGCATTATAATAATACAGTCATTGGAACAAAATCAAATGGGTATGATGAATGGGTCCCCCAAAGGAGCTAGAGAAGCTTATGGGTGGGGGCCCGTCATTTTACAAGAGAAAGGTGGTACAGTAAAGGTACGCGATCACCACCTGTTACCAGACGATGGTGACAGAACACACAAGAAAAACGCACAAGGACAAACACACAGTACATACACATACATGCATGCTCATATATCCCAGTAGTCCATGAGAAAGCAGTTATATATTAAATATAAGTTGATAAATAATATTTTTTGAGTTGTTTTTTAAAGTTGGAGATAGAGGGCAGCACCTTAAGGTCATCATCGATCCCGTTCCAAATCTCGGGCCCCCTACATACAACACTCATACTAGTACGCAAATATCGGCGATATTTACCAGATATTAGTGATTTGGGTGTTTGGTAGGTGTGCTGGGGGCTGTTGTACAAAGACTGAATTCAGGAAGTTCAACCCTCTCTTAGAAAAGGGGTTTAAACTCAGAGTGAGAAGTTCATGCTGAGCTGCATCAAATGAGGGGCAAATGGGGGGAGAGCTGAGATTTTAGAGTAATCCTATTACTCACTCGAGGATTACACGTGTGTTAGTTTAAACGGCTCAGCAACCTTTATCTGGAAGCAGTGCTTCATCATCTCTGTTGCAGCTTCGTTCAAAGTCACACACCAGTCAGCATGTTTACTAAAAAGTTCATCCTTTGGCCTCTGACGGCCGGCCGGCCGACACGTCGCCACCGCTATAGATCAATCGCTGCGCCGTGGTTTACACACAGTTCACAGCTCACACTGTTCAAGAAATTGATAACACTCGGAGACACAGAGTGCTTTCTCTCCCACAAAGGAAGTGAGATTATCCGTAATGTAATAAAACACTGCTGACACAACTGCCCCCCTGCCCCCCCCCCCCCCCCCTCCCCTCCTCTCCTGCCACTGTAGCCTGGCAACAGAATACCTGCAGCATCTGGTCTCCTTCTGAGCAAAGAATAAATGTCATATTAATGTGAGTGCGGGTCAGCCCGGCCGTTTTACCGTAAGCCCAGAGGATGTTTCTCATCTGCCTGTGAAGAGATTCAATGAAAAGGCCGAGTAGACACACCTGGCGTTAGTCCAGGTCTCTGAAAACTCTAACAATAGCTGCATCCCACTGATAACATGACCGTGAATAGTTTCAGGAAATGCACTTATTTGCTTTCTTTTCTGAAGATTAGATGAGAAGATCGATACCACTCTACAGCCAGAAGTCTGTTAGCTTAGCTTAGCTTAGCATAGGGACTGGAAACAGAGGGAAACCACTAGCACTTACCTCACTGGTTTGAATTAAAGCGTAAAATGTGCCGTGGTGTTATGGGGGGTTTTGTCCTGACTTATTTCTTGTGGAGTCTCGCTGTCACCATGACGTTGCCTGGCAAGCATCGGAGACTTCAAATAATCAACAAAGTGAAAACGTTTTATGGGTTAGCAAACATTCTGCAGAGCTCTAATACTAAATACACTGGATACACAAAACTACAGCACTGAGCACACGGCACTTCCTGAATGTGCAAAACATACCAGAATATGTAAACAGGAAGTATGTTAGGCCGACATTACGCTGTAAACAGAAATAATCGATTATGGCCCGGCCGGTTATCGATGCAGCATCGTCCATGTCCACGATTCAATGCATCGACTTATTTGATTAATTCCTCTAATGTGGATGAACAGATGTCACTAGTCACACACTGGTTAGTACAACAGCCACAAAGCTACACAGCAACTAGCTTAAAAGGAGAATTGCGGTGAATTTCAACCCGTAGCTCTGTTCAGGGCAACGCATTTTTAGCCTCTAAACATGTTGGAGATGTCAGGGAACACAGAGAATCTGACTGCAGCAGATGTGACAGAAAGGCAGAAAAGTTGTGTTAATCCATACCTCTGTTTATTTCCTGTTTTTCGGTGAGGTGAGGTCTGGATTAACAACTTTCATGCCTTTCTGTCACATCTACTGCAGTCAGGTTCTCTGTGTTCCCTCAGAAGGAATCACGTCACACGGGTTGGACCTCGTAATGACGTCTCCAACATGTTTAGAGGGTAAAAACCTGTTTAAAACCTGCCCTGTTTCAGCCTGCTGGGTGCTAACTCTAGCAGGAGGAGAACACGGGGGAGGCAGCACCGACTGGTTTACTGACAGAACGCCACATTTACAACCAACAGAGCTACGGGTTGGAATCCACCGGGATTCTCCTTTAAGTGTGCCTAATAAAAAGGAAAAGGGACAAAGTACCACAACAGGAAAGGCTGAATCAAGCTTTTACTCCTTTCCCATCTCTGTCAATATCTCCCCTGCATCTTGAGAAAAACATATCCTCGAGCATTTCTACTGCAAACACACACAAAAAGGAAGTAAGGTGTAACACAGGAACTGAGCTGAGAGAAGGGGGGCAAGTTGTTGTTGCTTAATACGCCAGCTGGGCTACAGAGGTCTAGGAACTACAGCTTCAGCAATCAGGTTGCAAAGAGCAGCTGATTCATGTCACGAGGAAACACGGTCATCTTCCAATGTGCATGGTCAAACGGGCAGAACCCTGCAACCACATCCCAGGAAAGCTTGGAAAAACTGTTCAAGTCATAATTACAAGTTGGAAACTCCTGGCTTGTCAACAAACCGCAGTTTCACATTATTTCCATTTTGGAGCTAAGCATCACTCAAAATGTCACTGCATCATTTTACAGAGAAATGAAAAACGTAAAACCTTGAATGTGAGTTGACAAATAAAGTAGGGCTGGGCAATATATCGATGTTATGTCAATATCGCGATATGAGACTAGATATCGTGTTAGATTTTGGATATTGTGATATCCTAATATGTCTTTTACTGGTTTTAAAGGCTGCATCACAGTAAAGTGAAGTACTTTTCTGAACTTACCAGACTGTTCTAGCTATTATTTGCCTTTACCCACTAAGTCATTAAATCATTTCTGGTGATTATTTATCAAAAATCTCATCGTATTGTGTAAATAATATTTTGTGAAAGCACCAATAGTCAATAGTCATATCCAGTTTTTTTGTGGTTGTTGAGGGCAAAAATCCTTGATTATGCGGCACGTTTTCTTAAAAAATGTGATGGAATATGCGGGATATTTATGCCATTTTATGTGATGAAATTGCGGGAACTTGCAAAAATTGCGGTTTGATGAAAAAGAGAAAACAAAGTGATTCCCCAACACCGTGTTCTCACTAGGCGAAATTACATCGCTTCATAACGTTCCCATGGCAACAGGGGAAAATGGCTGCTCTCGTGTGAAGTAAACGCAACATTTTTCATCTTCCTGCTGAGATATATGTGACTTTTTTGCAACTAAAATGCGGGGATTATGAAATCATGCAAGCCCCGCATATTTTGCGCGGAAATTGGCAATTTATGCGGCGAAAGTGCGGCGTATTTGAAAAAATGCGCCCCCCCCCCCCCCCCCCCGCATAAATATGCAGACTTTGGCTGATTATGCGTTGAATTATGCGATCGCACAATCACGTTTATCTGGAGGGAGTGACTATCGTCATCGAGGTATTTGGTCAAGAATATCATGATATCTGATTTTCTCCATATCGCCCGGCCCCTAAAACACAGTTGAGCATGTTGGGTTTAAAACGCTGCCGCCACGTGACGGGCAGCCATCAGTCCCAGCGTGGACAGAGCTGACCAACACACGACTATATACTCACATGTAGCCTCGGAATCTGTTCAGGTCGTTGTTGGGCTTTTCACATTCAATTACGCCGTTGTACTTTAACGGGTCAAAATCACAATCCTGCAAACAGACAGCAAACCGATTATTCAGGCAGGAGTCACACATGGAGTGACACATTTAACATGTTCCTATGATCGGAGGTGCAGCCAATGAGAGATGCTTGTTTTTCATGGGGCGGGTAGACGTTACAGATTTTTTAAAGATAATTTTTTTGGGCTTTTCCACCTTTAATTTGATAGGACAGCTAGGTGAGAAAGGGGACACAGAGGGGGGAAGACATGCAAGAAATCATCACAGGTATGTAATAATAATTCTTAATAATAATAATAATAATAATATAATATCGTATTGTGATAAAATGTGAGATTTGCCGCCCTAATCAGGACAAGATGGAGACAAAGCGTTAAGGAGCGGCCGCCTCACCAGGTCAAAGAAGCTGCGGACGACCTGCCGCTGCTTGAGGTTGGTCTCTCCGTCCAGCGTGGCGGTCTCGATGTGGCACAGGCGGTCGGGGTCACTGGAGCTCAGCAGCAGAACGTCGGCGGGGAGGATCTCGTTACAGCGCAGCCTGATGAAGTCTCCCACCCGCACCTCCTTCCAGTACCTCTCCACGTAGCGTCTCTCCGCTCTGCCAGAACAACGAGAGGACAACACGGCTGGTAGAAGCTGCAGGGCGAAAGACGTGGAGCTATTGTTGTTATAACCGGTGCTTCTATAAACCATGAATCGGTACGGGACTGGAAATATGTAGGCCCGTCCTCGACTAAAGAAACTCTTAGTCGACTAACACTTATGTGATTTTGTCGACTAATCGATTAGTTGATGTAATCGACAGAGCTGAGCGCTTTGAGAGCTGGTTAAGACTAGAAAAGCGTAATATAAATGTAGTTAATTAACCATCTGTGTGTGGGCGTGTGAAAGAGGACAGCCTGTCTGTTTACATCCAATTTCCTTGTCAACTTCCTCCTCAATACGTCCATCAAAATGACAAAAATGTCCAAAATGTTGCACTGCCGTACATATCGCTGCAGGCAGATGGGATGAGACTTCACACGTCTTTTCACTACCACGTATAGACGCCACTAACACCAACACATTACTAGTTTTACACTTTTTAACCCTCATTTATTAAGGAAATGGTACCTAATCCTTGAGTTAAAAAAAAAAGCTGAAATTATGAATTATTCAGACTAATATTAAAAGGAAGGACAATCACAGAAGGGTCAACGTTCAGTCGGGAGACGTTTCAAAACATTTCAATTTCTTTTTCAAATGCTAAAAAAATTTAACAAAACACCCCAAATTCAATGAAAGTAGAGATCCGATCTTCTGTCGTACAGTACGCCACAGTACGCCACAGTACGCCACAGTACGCCACAGTACGCCACAGTACGCCACAGTACGCCACAGCGCGTTGTGTGGAATCATCCGTCCATGTTATTTTTGGTAATCAAAATGAGGTTGTTAAAAAGAAGCCCATGTTTCTGATACAGACATCTACCTTACTTTGTATGACATGACGTCGTCTTTGTCACAACAACACAAAATAAATCTCACGAGGGTTTTCTATTCTCAGTCCACATCAACACAATCAACACAATCAACCAATGAGCATGCAGTGTAGGGATGGGCAATATATCGATATTATATCGACATCGATATATGAGACTAGATATCGTCTTACATTTTGGATATCGTAATATCGTGATATGACACAAGTGGTCTTGTCCTGGTTTTAGAGGCTGCATTACAGTAAAGTGATGTCATATTCTGAACGTAATAGACTGTTCTAGCTTTTCTATTATTTGCCTTTTCCCACTTAGTCATTCTATCCACATTATTGGTGATTATTTATCAAAACTCATTGTGTTAATATTTTGTGAAAGCATCAATAGTCACACTACAATATCGCCATTGAGGTATTTTGTCAAATATATTGTGATATTTGATTTTTTCCATATCGCCCAGCTCTAATGCAGTGTCACGCTGGGAACACTGTAAATGATGTCACTACATTGAGGAACTTGCAGCACTCTGTAAATATTAATGTAAAAAAAAAAAAAAAAAAAAATCACCCATGAATGGGTCAGCCTTCACTAACGGTAAGCACGGTTCATATCTGAATAATGTGATATTCCTGGTTGCAAATATGCTAAATAATGCATACAGCAACTACCAACAACAAACACTCATAATGTTAATTATTCATAACAACCAGCATACAACACACACACACACACACACAGACACACACACACACACACACACACAGACACACAGACACACACACACACACACACACAGACACACAGACACACACACACACACACACAGACACACAGACACACACACACACCTTGACATTAATGACTCATAACGAAGTATATCAAACGTTCCCTCCCTTGAATTGGGTCACTGAAATGCACGTGGTGTCGGCATGGAAGTCAACCTCTTCCCATGCACTTCATATCCGACCGGACTAACAGAACAAACTGAAAACTTATGTTTGTAATATTTCTAGAACTGCAAAGATGAATCGATCCAAATTAATCATCAACTATTTTGATAATCGATTAATCGGTTTGAGTCGTTTCTTATAATAAAAAAAAAAAGTCAAGGTTTTCTTAACCCTCGTGTTGTCGTCCCCGTCGACCTGCAGCAACTTTTGGGTTTTCTGGGTCAAAATGTAAAAATAATTCGTTTTGGTTTATATGTACATTTATACAAAAATACTGAAGCCTCTTCTATATTGTTGATTGAAAACTGTATAATATATATGCTCAATAAAAAACTCTACAAACTTAAAAATAATTCCAACGGTTTGGTTTCTTTTTCGACACTGTTGTCACTTTTTTTTTTGAAGTTTCTGTCAATATTTTTCTGCGCTTTTTTAATATATATTTTTAAAGCTTTTCCCATGTTTTTGTCACTTTTCCTGACGTTTGTGAAGATTTTCCCAAGATTTTTGTCACTTTTTTCTGCTTATTTGACATGTTTTCCTACGTTTTTGCAACATTCTTTTATAAATGTTTCTTTACATGTTATAGAATTGAATAAAACACCCAAATTCAATGAAAGTAGTGAACTGATCATTTATTTTACTTGTGATGAACATTGTAAGGAACCGTCCACGTTATTTTGTTTTAAACTGCGGTGGAAAGAAACAATAACTTCGGATATAGAAACCTTTTGAAAATGGGTCAAATATGACCCGAGGACACCAGGAGGGTTAAATAAACGACTTTATGCAGTAAAAGACACTTATTTTGAGAATGGGGTCAGTCAAAGTATCCAAGCAGTGAAGATCTACAAATGAGCAGGAAATCTACCTGCAACTGCTATCCCACCAGACACTCCCCTGCTGTGTTTCTTTGTCATATCTGATAGTAAAATTAATTTAATTTATAAAATTAAATTAATTTATAATTTTCATTTATACTCTTTATTGGGGAATTCTTTTTATTATTTCAATGGGGAAATTACAATTTACACACAGGCCACACAGGCCTCACACACACACACACACACACACACACACACACACACACACACACACACACACACACACACACACACACACACACACACACACACACACACACACACACACACACACAGGTCCTTTTACATGCACTAATGTTCGGCGCCTTGCTCAAGAGCACCAATTGTAATTTCCCCATTGAAATAATAAAAATAATTCCCCAATAAAGGAGTATAAATTAAAATTAATAAATTAATTTAATGAACTGGCATCTCTCCAGCTACCAGTCCACCTCCGTACTTCGGTGCGTACAGGGACTTGAACCAGCGACCCTCCGGACTGAGCTACTGCCCCTCCCCCCCCCCTGTTGTTGGTCACATAACAATAAGCAATCTGAAAACATCACTTTCCTGGGACATTGTGACCTTCCATAGACCATGAATGATCAATTACTTGAGTAAATAATCTGCAGATGAATTGATAATGATAACAACTGTTAAGTTTCTACTTTTCAGCCAAGCACAACACATGCCGTCTGGAGAAAACACACTTCTATAAGACAGAGAGATAATCACCAACGGCTAAATCACGATAGCAAGCATGACGATGCCGCCACATGGCTGAACTTACATTTTAAGGAGCATGTGGTTTTTGTTATCTTTGACTTCACATCTTATTAAATGTACATACTCCGCTGTAACCATAACATACCAAGATGTATATCTATGAATACTACGCCTGTTGGAAATACCCCTGAGCGCTCTTACTGGTGATCTTTGTATAAAAAGGTCACAGCTACAGCTGACGCTTTCAACTTAGAGCAACAGTCTGGAATAGAGGATCAATTCTGCGTGTCGTTTCTACAGTAAAACCCACCAGAGATATTCTCGGAAACAAACGCACAAAGTGAAACGAGGACAGTCTGTCAAATGGAAAGCGATTGAATCTGCGGTCCAAATCTGTCCTTCGGTGCTGATTAAATGTGAAGTTTATCTTCCAGTCTTTGTGCATGACTCCAAAATAACTACAGTAAATAGAGCAGAGAAAACATGGCCGACGCACTTCACTAATTAATTCTCCAGTTACAGAAGAATGTATCAGCTTAGATAACAGCTTAGACAACGGCGAGTTAAGTTGTTGTGGTCAAAGACGTGGGAGCGTTCAGAGACGTGGGAGCGTTCAGAGACATGGGAGCGTTCAGAGACGTGGGAGTGTTCAGAGACACGAGGGAGTGTTCAGAGACGCGGGAGTGTTCAGAGATGTGGGAGTGTTCAGAGACGTGGGAGTGTTCAGAGACACGAGGGAGTGTTCAGAGACGCGGGAGTGTTCAGAGATGTGGGAGTGTTCAGAGACACGTGGGAGCGTTCAGAGACGTGGGAGCGTTCAGAGACACGGGAGCGTTCAGAGACGTGGGAGCGTTCAGAGACACGGGAGCGTTCAGAGACACGGGAGTGTTCAGAGACACGAGGGAGTGTTCAGAGACACGGGAGTGTTCAGAGACACGTGGGAGCGTTCAGAGACGTGGGAGCGTTCAGAGACGTGGGAGCGTTCAGAGACACGGGAGCGTTCAGAGACACGAGGGAGCGTTCAGTGACGTGGGAGTGTTCAGAGACACATGGGAGTGTTCAGAGACACGAGGGAGCGTTCAGTGACGTGGGAGTGTTCAGAGATGTGGGAGTGTTCAGAGACGTGGGAGTGTTCAGAGACACGTGGGAGTGTTCAGAGACACGTGGGAGTGTTCAGAGATGTGGGAGTGTTCAGAGACGTGGGAGTGTTCAGAGACACGTGGGAGTGTTCAGAGACGTGGGAGTGTTCAGAGATGTGGGAGTGTTCAGAGATGTGGGAGTGTTCAGAGACGTGGGAGTGTTCAGAGACACGTGGGAGTGTTCAGAGACACGTGGGAGTGTTCAGAGACACGTGGGAGTGTTCAGAGACGTCGGAGTGTTCAGAGACACGTGGGAGTGTTCAGAGACGAGGGAGTGTTCAGAGACACGTGGGAGTGTTCAGAGACACGTGGGAGTGTTCAGAGACACGTGGGAGTGTTCAGAGACACGTGGGAGTGTTCAGAGACGAGGGAGTGTTCAGAGACACGTGGGAGTGTTCAGAGACACGTGGGAGTGTTCAGAGACACGTGGGAGTGTTCAGAGACGTGGGAGTGTTCAGAGACACGTGGGTGCGTTCAGAGACACGTGGGAGTGTTCAGAGACACGTGGGAGTGTTCAGAGACACGTGGGAGTGTTCAGAGACGTGGGAGTGTTCAGAGACACGTGGGAGTGTTCAGAGACGTGGGAGTGTTCAGAGATGTGGGAGTGTTCAGAGACGTGGGAGTGTTCAGAGACACGTGGGAGTGTTCAGAGACGTGGGAGTGTTCAGAGACACGTGGGAGTGTTCAGAGACACGTGGGAGTGTTCAGAGACGTCGGAGTGTTCAGAGACACGTGGGAGTGTTCAGAGACGAGGGAGTGTTCAGAGACACGTGGGAGTGTTCAGAGACACGTGGGAGTGTTCAGAGACACGTGGGAGTGTTCAGAGACACGTGGGAGTGTTCAGAGACGTGGGAGTGTTCAGAGACATGTGGGTGCGTTCAGAGACACGTGGGAGTGTTCAGAGACGTGGGAGTGTTCAGAGACACACGTGGGAGTGTTCAGAGACGTGGGAGTGTTCAGAGACACGTGGGAGTGTTCAGAGACACGTGGGAGTGTTCAGAGACACGTGGGAGTGTTCAGAGACACGTGGGAGTGTTCAGAGATGTGGGAGTGTTCAGAGACACGTGGGAGTGTTCAGAGACGTGGGAGTGTTCAGAGACGCGGGAGTGTTCAGAGATGTGGGAGTGTTCAGAGACACGTGGGAGTGTTCAGAGACGAGGGAGTGTTCAGAGATGTGGGAGTGTTCAGAGACGAGGGAGTGTTCAGAGACGTGGGAGTGTTCAGAGACGTGGGAGTGTTCAGAGATGTGGGAGTGTTCAGAGATGTGGGAGTGTTCAGAGACGTGGGAGTGTTCAGAGACGTGGGAGTGTTCAGAGACGTCGGAGTGTTCAGAGATGTGGGAGTGTTCAGAGACATGAGGGAGTGTTCAGAGACATGAGGGAGCGTTCAGAGACGTGGGAGCGTTCAGAGACGTGGGAGTGTTCAGAGACATGAGGGAGCGTTCAGAGACACGTGGGAGTGTTCAGAGACATGAGGGAGCGTTCAGAGACGTGGGAGCGTTCAGAGACGTGGGAGTGTTCAGAGACGTGGGAGTGTTCAGAGACGTGGGAGTGTTCAGAGACACGTGGGAGTGTTCAGAGACATGAGGGAGTGTTCAGAGACGTCGGAGTGTTCAGAGATGTGGGAGTGTTCAGAGACGTGGGAGTGTTCAGAGACACGTCGGAGTGTTCAGAGACGTCGGAGTGTTCAGAGACGTGGGAGTGTTCAGAGACATGAGGGAGCGTTCAGAGACGTCGGAGTGTTCAGAGACACGTGGGAGTGTTCAGAGACGTGGGAGTGTTCAGAGACACGAGGGAGCGTTCAGAGACGTCGGAGTGTTCAGAGACATGAGGGAGCGTTCAGAGACGTCGGAGTGTTCAGAGACGTGGGAGTGTTCAGAGACTTGGGAGTGTTCAGAGACATGAGGGAGTGTTCAGAGACGAGGGAGCGTTCAGAGACACGAGGGAGTGTTCAGAGACGAGGGAGTGTTCAGAGACGAGGGAGCGTTCAGAGACACATGGGAGTGTTCAGAGATGTGGGAGTGTTCAGAGACACGAGGGAGTGTTCAGAGACGAGGGAGTGTTCAGAGATGTGGGAGTGTTCAGAGACACGAGGGAGTGTTCAGAGACGAGGGAGCGTTCAGAGATGTGGGAGTGTTCAGAGATGTGGGAGTGTTCAGAGACGAGGGAGCGTTCAGAGATGTGGGAGCGTTCAGAGATGTGGGAGTGTTCAGAGATGTGGGAGTGTTCAGAGACGAGGGAGCGTTCAGAGACAAGGGAGTGTTCAGAGATGTGGGAGCGTTCAGAGATGTGGGAGTGTTCCGAGATGTGGGAGTGTTCAGAGATGTGGGAGTGTTCAGAGATGTGGGAGTGTTCAGAGACGAGGGAGTGTTCAGAGACAAGGGAGTGTTCAGAGACAAGGGAGTGTTCAGAGATGTGGGAGTGTTCAGAGACGAGGGAGTGTTCAGAGATGTGGGAGTATTCAGAGACGAGGGAGCGTTCAGAGACAAGGGAGTGTTCAGAGATGTGGGAGCGTTCAGAGATGTGGGAGTGTTCAGAGACGTGGGAGTATTCAGAGACGAGGGAGTATTCAGAGACGAGGGAGCGTTCAGAGACGAGGGAGCGTTCAGAGATGTGGGAGCGTTCAGAGATGTGGGACACGAGTGTTTACATTCCAGTAAACTCAGTTTATTGGTGCTAATGCGTGATTTGACTGGGCACGTCTGCATCTATGAAATCTGTATCCAGGACGATTCCTTGGAAGAAAATAATTAATTAAAAAAGGGAGGAGACATTTACCAGCACATGGTTGTTTTCTACTGACAGACTTTGTAAATATTTGCCAGTTTAGATAAGAATGGAATATCCCATTAGGGCTGCAACTAATGATTATTTTCATTGTTTTCATATTTTCAATCAAATCCTGCCTCTCGTCCGAATCTAGAAAGAGGCCGTTTGCTGCCACTTTTATGCCTGTACTTGACTATGGTGATGTTTTATACATGCATGCTTCATCTAAAAAGTTTACATGCACTGGACGCTGTATACCACGATCTCTGAGGTCCATCACTGGTATGAAAGCCCTCACTCACCACTGAGAACTATATGAACGTGTTGGACGGCGTTCTCTGTCAACGCAGAGACTTCAACACTGGCATACCTTCATATACGAGGCTATCTCAGGTCTCCTTCCATCCTACCTTCTGACCTACATCAGTGTAAATAGTACCAGACTTACAATCTCCGTTCCCAGGATCTTTTCCTTCTGTCTGGTCCAAAGGTTAGAGCTGAGCTGGGGGAGCAGGCGTTTCAGTTTGCTGCTCCTTCTACATGGAACAAGTTACAGAAACCCATGAAACTTAATGAGCTGCTCTCATTGGTCGCTTTTAAGAGGATGTTGTTTGACTTGGAGGCGGAGCCACATCTGGCTGCAGATGTTTTACCTGATGTGTTTAGCATTCTGGTCGACTTTAAGGGATTTGCTGTTTCTGTTGTTTTATGTTTTTTGTGTTTTTTGTGTATTTTTTGCATTTGCATGTACTGTATGTGTGGTTGTACTGCTGCCTGCCTCGGCCAGGACGCTCTGGAAAAAGAGATTTTTCTTCCTGGTTACATAAAGGTTAAATAAAAAAAATAAAAATTGTCAATTATTTCTCAATTAGTCTATTTTCACGCTGTTCCACTTCTGGGATTTCTCTGTTGCCGCCGGAAATTTCGCCATATGTCCGTCCCCTTCCTCTGTCTCTGTGTTGGCGTTCTAACCTCCGGCTGATTTGTGAGGACTCTGGTTACCTGCTCCTCAGATCTCTGCAGGGTAAATCCAGACAGCTAGCTAGACTATCTGTCCAATCAGAGGTTTCTGTTGCACGACTAAAACTACTTCTGAACGTACACATGTTCCACCAAAACAAGTTCCTTCCTGAGACTATTTAGCAGAGGCACAGTGGCTCCGTCCGGAGCTTAGCACCGCCCAAGATGATTGTGATTGGTTTAATGAAATGCCAATAAACCAGAGCACTTTATTCTCCCATCCCAGAATGCTGTGTGGACTAGTCAGACCCTCCTGTGCAGTGCTGTGGAGGAAGGTCTGACAATGCGAGACTATTTCTCAATTAAGTGATTAGTTGGTCTATAAAATTTCAGAAAATGGTGAAAAATGTTGATCAGTCCAAGATGACGTCCTCACGTGTCTTGTTTTGTCCACAACTCAAAGATATTCAGTTTACTGTCACAGAGAGAAGAGACTAGAAAATACTCACATTTAACCAGCTGACATCTGAGAATTTTGACTCTTTTTTTCCATAACAAAATGACTCAAAAAAATGAATCGATTATCTAAATGGTTGGCGATTCATTTAACAGTTGAACACTGAATCGATTAATCTTTGCAGCTCTGTATCCCATATCATAAAGACAACCTCATTCTGTGTTTCCACATGAAATGGAGGAATGCATTAGGCAAACCATTCGCACATGGCTCATTACCTGCAGTTAAACTCCTCCAGAGAAACACAGCGACAGGTAGTTTAAGCGACAGTGTGTTTTACCTTGAGAAGAATAAAATGACAGTGCCATGTAGGTTTAGTCAAGTCAGCGGTTGCCAGGTTGAGAAAGGGGATGTTTTGCACTCTTAACGCCACAGCACAAGAAAATTCAATTATGTCCAACCTTGACAGAGCAGCTTTGGGTCAAGACTTCGCTAAAACTGTGGAGCCACTAAACACAGAGCCTTTTGATTACCATGAATTATGCTCTGTACATGGACGACAGTGCTGCTTTTCATTAGCAAAACACGCTCGGCACACGCAGGCTCGGGGGTATAGTTAGTAGTAGAGAAAGCTTGGGAGAGAAACAGGTTGTCAGGTAACATACTGTCTCATAATTAATAATAATGACAGCACTAAGGCAACATCTGCATAATCACCTTAATGACAGATAGGTGGGCAGCAAACTGGAGGCTTTCTGGACGTCTGGATTCCACATGTGATATATATATCTTACGTGTTCAGCCAGGTTTTATTCTGAGGCCGGAAATGTTATTTGTTCCCCATCGTGGACTAGGGCTGCACAATAAATCGGTTTTTTTTAATCGTAATCGCGATATCAACTGGCACAATAAACACATTGCGAAAGACACTCAGAGATTTTTTGTTTTAAGACCCCGACACACCGACCAGATACTCGGCCGTCTGACGGTCTGGCGAGGTCGGTGACTCGAGTCTGGTCGGCGTGTTCCGTGCCGTCGTCAGTCGGAGGAGCCGTCTGCCTTCATTTGGGACGATTTGACTTGTTGAATCGGAGGGCGGGCAGTCGGACTCAACGACCGATCTGATTGGTGGAGAGCTAACCAGGAAATGACGAGCGGGATGAGCGTGACGAACAGCCTCTCAGAATCTGATGAAGATCTTCTAAACTGACCTTTGTTGATCTGAGATGAAGACAGATTCAGCAACTGCACGGCCGATTTCTCCTTAACATGTTTTCAGAAACACGTCACGGTGAACATTACAGATTACAATCCAGATTAGCGCCGCCTGCTGTTACGGAGACGTATTACGTCTCGCGCACACACAGAACGTACGCTCAAGTCGGCGTCTCTTCGGTGTGTTCTGAGGAACTTTTTGGACCGACTCGGGGAGACTGATCAGTCCGACTGGCTTTACTGCCGCCGGTCGGCCGTCTGGTTGGTGGTCGGAGCCTTTAAGCTGAAAGACAATATCAGTAGAAGACTGCACTTGAATTGTAACTGTCACTGTTTTTTAAGTGGTTCCTTTTATATTCAATTCAATGTCCAATTTGTTCAATAAAATAAAGTTGGAAGTGATTTACTTTCATTTGTTTTAAATTCAACAAGCAGTTTGCTGTGTTTTAGCAGAACACTGAATGCAGCAGAACTGAGTACACTTTAATTTTTTATCGCAAGTAATATCGTTATCGCGATATTCGACAACACTGTCGCACGTTTTCTTCATATGGTGCAGCCCTATCCTGGACCCACTCACAGGGTGAATATGTGACTGAGAGTCTGACATCTGGGTTCAAGCATGAAGGCCAGCGTGCATCATATGGCAAGAAAGTGAAGAAAATGTGAGCACAATCTGCCTTCCACAGCTGATGTGGATGTGTGTACCAATGCATTGGGGGAGGACAGTTTGTACTAAACACACAAGGTTTCAGCAACAGCTGGACACTGCTGGCTGCTGCCAGTATTTAGGCCCCGCTTACCTGCTGTAGACCAGACAATCCATGTGATTGATTTCTTGATCCGACCTGTGTCTCCTGTAGTCCTCCCATAAGTCTTTGATGGCAGTGACAGACAAAATGAAGACCACAGGAGCCAGAGCGAGTTCTGGCTGGAAGGCATTGACAACCGGGACGAAGTTCAGCAACGCGATGAAAACAAAGTAAACATTGGCAAATCTGTGGAACTGTTCGAAGAGGTTCTTGGGCAGGAAGGACAGCACGGTGTACTTGGTCGTCTTAATCTGGTTGTTTGCATAGTTCCGGTTCGGGTTGTCTTCTCCTTTGGCGGTGTCATACAGTGTGTTTGCGTGGACTGTCCTGGTCCTGGTCTCCTTTGGCTTCTTCTTTCTTTGCCTTTTGACTTTTGCAGCTCTGGCCATCCCGGGGGGGTCTCCGCGCTCGCGCGCCATAGCCAGTCCCTGCTCCAAACTTTCCCACAGTTGTGGTTTTCGTGTCCTCTCATACAAAACAGCCCGAAGTGCTACTTATGTTATCATTCTTTCTCCGTGCGAAGAATGTTCCCGTCGGTCTTGTCGGTAGTTCACAGCGACAGCTCCTTCTCATCCATGCCGACTCCTCTTTTCGCGAGGCACAGAGAAAACTTTTGCTTGTTTGGCTTCTCCTTTTTTTTTTCCCCAATTGCTGGGAAGGATGCTGAGATAGTAGGGAGGGATAACTTCGGCTTCCCACAGCTCACCGGTTGATCTCTAACTCACGTGGATAGGCCTCGAGCTACCGGTTGCATGCTGGTGTTGTGTGTGTAGATCTGCGCATGCGCGCAGGCTGAGCACAAACAGAGGGCTCGTCAGCGGTCAGGGGTCGCACTCTTCTGGAAATGTGACCCGCAGGCCCCTCCTCGATCCGACCTGGTCTCTGTGTCTCCAAGTGCCACGCGGTATTGCAGTTTACGCTGGCTCACAGGAAGCAGCGGAACACGCGAGGGGTAATAAGCACACTGTCTGGGGTAATAAGTGTGTACAACAGTTTGATGAGAGAGACAAAAATAACTAATAAAAAGTATTTATTATTCATTTTTGTATTTCATATTGCCTATACATCTGTGATGATGCATCTCTAATTTAGAATTTAAGTATTACTCTCTTACCAATATGAATAATATTAACAATAACAACAACAATAATAATAATAATAATGTAAGAAAGATAGGAAAATAAACCCATTACAATAATAATAATAATAATAATAATAATAATAATAATAATAATAATAATAATAATAATAATAATAATAATAATAATAATAATAATAATGTAAGAACAAACCCATTACAATAATAAAATTCTATAAAAAAAATAGAAAATGAAATAACAAAATACATTAATTAAATTAATTTGCGTGTTATATTTTCCTTACTTTAGATGAATTTTATGTAGAAGTGTTCACTATACTACAGTCCTATACTGCGCTGTGATTGGCCAGCTAGCGTCTTCGGGGTAAGCCAAGGGTCAATTGACAGTTGATATTTTTTATTTATTTATTTTTTTTGCTAGCCCACTAGCATCATTTTGACTAACTAAGAGCTAAACAACTTCTAAACACAAAATGCATCTCTTTTGCTGATGATCTGTGAGCGTCCTCAGACTCATTAATCACTCTAACCTGAAACAAAGAGACTAAGTTAGCTACTAAGTGAAGAAAGTCAAACTGCCTTTAACTTGCTTAAGACACATTTTACTAAAGAGCTACGAGAAGAGAAAGTGAGCCTTGGACTTACATCCGTCACAAGCATAACTCCAGTGGTGTAATCTCATGTATTTTAGTGGGTATACTGTACTGTATACAAATATATTGGCATAATATATATATCAATCATAGTGGGGTCTGTGTGTCCTCCCCCAGGGTTATTTTCAGTGTCAAAGACTTCATTTCCTGCATTATGATACACTTTTATGCACCAATTTACGGTGGAAATACCTTTATTTATCCTATGCAAAGAAGAAAGACACTGATGACAATTCAAAATATATTAAAAAATACAATGGAAAGTATGTTGTTGTGTGTCATTGGGCATTTTTAAGTGGGTATATGGGAATCCTGGAGCTTTCTTAGTGGGTATACTGCGTATACCTGGTGTATCATGTAGACTACACCGCTGCATAACTCCAAATGAATGCTAATGTTGCTCCGTGTCTGCTAGATGTGAAAGTAGCCAACTGTTTAACAGTGAAATCTGTGCTACGTGGTGGCAGTGTAGCTGTCAGTTTGTTTTGATGTTTTTCTGCCACCTAGAGGCCACACATTGATGACTGCACCTTTAAGTCCGACCCGTTCTCACTCAAAATCTGGACGTTTGGACGGCGGCTGTCAGCGTCTGAAGAGATGAAAAAACACACCCTTCAGCGTGTTAGTAGAACGTAGCGGGGAGAGCAGCAGCTACACGGGGTCTGAAGATGACGTAGTCACGAGTAGTATGAAAGGCCGCGTAGGGAGGTTGGTCGGGGGGGTGGACGGGTCAAACACAGGACTTTCTCCCAGGAGACCGGGGATCATCTCCCGTGTGTAATGTTTCGTAAACCCCGTTATTGTTTACCATCCCGTTCTTATTTTCCTAAACATAACCCAGCTTTTTTTTTTCCTGAACCCAACCGTCCCGTTCTTTCCAAGCCGACCCAGAGCCGCTCGCGGCGCCCGGTGAGGGGAGAGGCAAGGGATCCTCCCACACCGAGCGGCGGAGGAAATGCTCTCTTCCTCCGCCGCTCTCCCCTTCCTCTCCCTGTGACATGCGGACGCTAAAGAAGACTTTTAGCATCAGTAATTGTAATAAAACAATGATTAATGAGTGGAGTGATCGAGGAGACATAATTCCATTACCAAAGAAGTGGCATCAAGTAAGAGTAATTTGGTACTTTATTCAATCATCTGAACAAAGGAGAGACCATGTGTACACACGCACGATGTATGTACTCCATAGTGTCTAACTTAACATGAAGGTGAACAGTACTTATACATTTTGGTGGTCACAGAAAATAGCCTCCACACCTTATATTGAAATTTATTGAAATTTATTGAAAAGATTTCTGGTACAGGATATACAATCCTCTATCCCAGACTCTAAAAAGAAAAACAAAAAACAAACATATATATATACATATATATATATATATATATATACATATATATATATATATATATATATATATATATATATATATATATATATATATACATACACATTCCAACATTCTATAAAACACATAGTCACAATTGAAGTTTTATAACAATTCATAAATAAATGACATAAAATGAATTACAAAAGTTACTGGCAAGCTTTATAATTATACATTACACCTGTTGACAGGCCAAATGCATCCAGCCTATTCTTAAAAGTATTGATAGAAGGGGAACGCACAACTTCTTCAGGAAGGTCATTCCATGATTTTACCGCACGGAGTGTAAAAAAGTTCTTTCTCTTTTCAGACCGGCATGTTTTCGGGTAAAGTTTTAAAGAATTCCCTCGTGTCTCGTACCTGTTGTTCCCAAACTGAAAGATAGGCTCAACTGTTACATCATATATTCCCTGTACAAGCTCATACACCTGAATCATATCTCCTCTGTATCTCCTATATGTGAGAGTCGGTAAACTTAATTTCCTCAGTCTCTCCTGGAATTCCTGGAATTAATTTAGTAGCTCTTCTCTGGACCCTTTCAATTTTTTCTACATATTTTAATTTATAAGGACACCAGACGGAGCTTGCATATTCAAGGTGAGACCTTACCAGGGATTTATACAAAGGTAAAAATATATTCTTGCCTAAATTTTGAAACGTTCTTTTTATTATTGCAATCATAGATGTAGCTTTTTTAATTTTTTCAGAAATGTGTGTGTGGAAGTCAAGTGAACCATCCACCACAACACCTATGTCCCTCTCCTCTTGTACTGGATTAACTACTACATCCCCAACTACATAATTGGCTACAGTATCATTTTTTTTCCCAATATGTAAATGTTTGCACTTTTCAGGATTCATCTTTAATAGCCACTGACTGCACCATTTGCCCATGCTATGTAGATCTTCTTGAAGATGGGCTCGATCTATGTCACTTGTTATTATTCTGAAAATTTTAGTATCATCCGCAAAAAGGTAAACATCAGACTGTATCATATCTGGCAGGTTGTTTATATGGACGACTCTGTTACCTGACGCTTTAGTCCTGACAGAGACAATCTTAGAATAGGTGACCACATGCATGTTGTAAATAGCTCTTGTGTCCTTCACCCCATACAAGATACATTTACACCCTGAATGCTGGAATGTCAACCTATCAATAATAACGAGAAAGGCACCTGACCGAGCGTCTGTATTTTACGAGATGGGAGTGGAGAATCTGTTGTTAAGTCGCAGAGGCTCTCTCTGACGTAGGCTATACCACAGTCCACATCTGTATTTGATTCTTTATCCTGCTGTCTTTTTGACACGCTATTATGTACTTTTGTATATATATAAAAAAATCACCTTTTACACTGTTTACCAATTCATTCAAGCATGGCAATGTGGTGGTCACTGTAAAAGTAAAGTAGTGCTGTTCTTTCTTTCCAACAGTCAGCAACTATTATTATGAAGTATACAATATAATAGTCAGCCATTTCTCTAATGATATAGTGTAATATGTCTATTAAATGATCATCAAGTAGCGTATACAGCCTATATAATATAATATAAACATAATTATGATATAAATATTAAATATTAAACAGACACTATGCTGTGCCTTTTTTAGATTCTACCACTAGGAGTCACCAAAGTCAGAACACCCTACACATACTGTAGGGGCTTTAAAGTTTATTGCATGGACTTGAAAAGCACTAATTTGAGACAATGACCCATTGAACCCTTACAAATAAATTCCCAGCAAAACTGGGCGTACACGATAATTCTGTGGGAAGACGTTCCAAAATGAAATCCAGCGAGCCCTGTAATACACTGAATGAACATATGGCTCAAAACTCTGCAGTTGTAGTACCTCCAGAGACTGACCGGCCACTTAGCCCAGCAGGTTCCCCACAGGACATCAATCAAAGGCCTATCCTAGGGCAGTCTGCAGCAATTTGCCACAGGGGCATCCAGCTGTTGAGCTAAAAGCTAATGGGTGATTGTAGGTACACTGTGGCATCTTGGCTTGGAGAACAATTCAATTTCCCCATGATGAATGACCAAAGTAAGGTGGATCTGAGACAGCAGGCCGACTCTGGCCTCAAAAAGCCTATTGCACTAAGCAAACAATAACAACAAAATTAAATCAGGTTTCAACTGAAAATAAAATCATCCCATTCCTTTGTTTCTTTTTGGAAAACGAGGCTTTGTGTATCATAGGGTCAAACACAACGTTGTGTAGACTACATGTACAGTAGTTTACGTACTGTACATGTAGTCTACTTACTGTACATGTAGTCTACATGTACATGTAGTCTACTTACTGCACATATAGTCTATTTACTGTACATGTAGTCTACATGTACATGTAGTCTACTTACTGCACATATAGTCTATTTACTGTACATGTAGTCTATTTACTGTACATGTAGTCTGCTTACTGTACATGTAGTCTACATACTGTACATGTAGTCTACATGTACATGTAGTCTACTTACTGCACATGTAGTCTACTTATTGTACATGTAGTCTACTTACTGTACATGTAGTCTACATGTACATGTAGTCTACTTACTGCACATGTAGTCTACATGTACATGTAGTCTACTTACTGCACATATAGTCTATTTACTGTACATGTAGTCTACTTACTGCACATATAGTCTATTTACTGTACATGTAGTCTACATGTACATGTAGTCTACTTACTGCACATGTAGTCTACATGTACATGTAGTCTACTTACTGCACATATAGTCTATTTACTGTACATGTAGTCTACTTACTGCACATATAGTCTATTTACTGTACATGTAGTCTACTTACTGTAGGCTACATGTAGTCTATTTACTGTACATGTAGTCTGCTTACTGTACATGTAGTCTACTTACTGTAAATGTAGTCTATTTACTGTACATGTAGTCTACATGTACATGTAGTCTACTTACTGTAGGCTACATGTACATGTAGTCTACTTACTGTACATGTAGTCTACTTACTGTACATGTAGTCTACATGTACATGTAGTCTACTTACTGTAGGCTACATGTACATGTAGTCTACTTACTGTACATGTAGTCTACTTACTGTACATGTAGTCTACATGTACATGTAGTCTACTTACTGTAGGCTACATGTACATGTAGTCTGCTTACTGTACATGTAGTCTACTTACTGTACATGTAGTCTACATGTACATGTAGTCTACTTACTGTAGGCTACATGTACATGTAGTCTACTTACTGTACATGTAGTCTACATGTACATGTAGTCTACTTACTGCACATATAGTCTATTTACTGTACATGTAGTCTACTTACTGTAGGCTACATGTAGTCTATTTACTGTACATGTAGTCTGCTTACTGTACATGTAGTCTACTTACTGTACATGTAGTCTACATGTACATGTAGTCTACTTACTGTAGGCTACATGTAGTCATCTGGTCTTACAATAGTGGCAGCCGGGAAAAAAGTTTTTGTAAGAAGTTTTGGCTCTGGTTTCTACCACAAAATAAAAAAAAAATGCAAATTAAGGGTGTTTTATTTTCTTTATTTTCTCTGCACATACTCTTTTATTGTGTAACTTAGTGGAGTTCCTATTCATGTTTGTGGCCCCATAAAGCCGGTGACCCACCAACCCGACGGCCGACCTTCGGCAGAAAAGGAAGTCGGACTGATCAGCCTCCCCGAGTTGACCAAAAATTCAAAGCCAGACCATAACGGCGTCTCGTTCAGAACACGATCTCATATTCTACTAAAATATTTCACCGTGACGTGTTTCTGAGAACATGTTAAGGAGAAATCGGCCGTGCAGTTGCTGAATCTGTCTTCATCTCAGATCAACAAAGGTCAGTTTAGAAGATCTTCATCAGATTCTGAGAGGCTGTTCGTCACGCTCATCCCGCTCGTCATTTCCTGGTTAGCTCTCCACCAATCAGATTGGTCGTTGAGTCCGACTGCCCGCCCTCCGATTCAACAAGTCAAATCGTCCCAAATGAAGGCCGACGGCTCCTCCGACTGACGACGGCACGGAACACGCCGACCAGACTCGAGTCACCGACCTCGCCAGACTCGAGTCACCGACCTCGCCAGACCGTCAGACGGACGGTTACCGGGTTGGCGTGTCGCCGCCTTTAGTGACCATCCTTGCTGTGATGGACTTGGCCTCGGTTCAGGGATTCCTCAGAGTTATTTTTTCAAAGCTAAAAAAAAAAAAATACATTGGATCA